>ML320391.1:0-82289 GCA_005239505.1 Nicotiana paniculata
TAACTCGATCGAATACAGTATCGAGTGCCAGTCGTGCCTCCCCTAGTTTGGGGCGTGACAATAACAATCATAAGGAAATTATTTTTTATTATATTTTGTATTCTGTTTGTGGAAATTAAAACCTGTGTAGTTTTCTACTCCTTCTGAATCTTACTATTCTGATTTGAAGATATAACAACTTCATCAGAGTATTGAAATTCAGAAAACGATTTGAAGAACATAAAAACTTCATCATTTTCTGTGAAACAGTATATAAAAACTTCAGTTTTTATTTATCTACGTACTGTTTATTGTTAATTACAGTATTGTTTACTATTCTGATTTTTCCATTAATTGAACTTTTCTGTTGTTGACAGTGAGAAATGGCATGGAACGACTCGGTCAATCATTTTGAGAGTTAGAGTCCCGATTCCCGATTAACTACTTTTCCCGTATCTTATTCTGCTATTTTGGGTTGCCGGGAGGGTTTGTGTTGGCTTTTAAAACGAATTGAGACACTTAGTCTCTTATTTGGGAGCTTGAGTTGGAAAAGTTGACCGGATATCGACTTGTGTGTAACGACCTCAGATTTGAATTTTTAAGGTTTCGTTAGCTTTGTTAGGTGATTTTGACTTAGGAGCGCGACCAGAATGTGATTTGGAGGTCTGTAGTAGATTTAGGCTTGAATTGGTGAAAGTTGGAATTTTGGCGATTTTGATCGCTAGTGAAAATTTTGATCGGGCCCGGAATGGAATTCTTAAAGTGGGACTAGGTTCTTAGTGTCATTTTTGACTTGTGTGTAAAATTTGAAGTCATTAGGACAAGGTTTGATATGTTTCGGCATCGTTTGTAGAATTTAGAAATTTCAAAGTTCATTAGGCTTGAATCTGTGCATAATTCGTGTTTTTGATGTTGATAGATGTGGTTTGAAGGCTCGACTAAGTTGGTATGGTGTTTTCGGATTGGTTGGTATGTCTGGTTGAGGTCCCGGAGGCCTCGGGCGTGTTTCAGATGCTTAACGGATGAAATTTGGACATAGGAGATTGCTGAAGAATTGCTGGTTTCTAGTGTTTCGCACATGCGGAGGGGAGACCGCAGGTGCAGACTCGCACGCGTGGAAGATCAGGCGCAAAAGCGGATTGGGAAGGAATGAACAGTGGTCGCAGGTGATAGGGAATCACCGCATCTGGGATGCCCGCATATGCGCTACGAGACCCGCATAAGCGGGAGAAGACCGCAGATGCGGACATGGGCCTGCAGGTGCGGCCATTTGCTCACAGATGCGGACCCACTCCTTTAAGTCAATTCCGCACCTGCGATGGAAATCCCGCAGGTGCGATGAATTGTACGCAGATGCGGAATAATTAGGCTGAAAAGGGGCAGATTCGAGGGTTTATGTTCATATTCACAAAATTCGATTTTGAGCTCGGGAGAAGGCGATTTTCTAAGGGTTTTGAAGAGGGAAACATTGGGTAACGATTCCTAATCCTATTTTGGTCACATTTCATTAATCTATTGTTATTTTTTTCATTTAATCAAGGAATTTGAGTGAGAAAGTGGGAAATTGGGGGAAAAAGTTTCCCAATCGAATTTATGAGTTTTGAGTGGGATTTAGGCGTTGGATTTGGATGATTTTTGATATGAGTGAACTCGTGAGTGAATGGGTGTTCTTATTTGGTAACTTTTACTCGATTCCGAGGCATGGGCCCAGGGAGGATTTTGGGTGTTTCTCTATTTTCTTGCCTTAGCTTCGATTTCATTAGCTAGATTAGTTACTTGTAGCTATATTTACTTTAGGTAAATGATTTTATTAGATTTGGGCCACTCGGAGTTGGATACTTGTGGCAAGAGCGTTGTTTCAGATTGATTTGAGCTTGGTTCAAGGTAAGTGGCTTGCCTAACCTTGTGTGGGGGAGCTTTCCCTTAGGATTTTGGTACTGTTTGATATATGAGCGCCGTGTACGTGAGGTGACGAGTAAGTACACGGGCTATTTGTTGTAAAACTCTATTTTTCACTAAATCATAACCTGTTTTCTCCTTGTTTGAACTACACTATCATATGTAACTATCCTATTTAGATTAGAAGAGCATGCCTACGTGTTTTGACTGTCTATTTGAACTCCGTGCAGCATGTTTAGTGAAATTTCCTGTTTCTTTGATTTTTAACTTAGTCTAAGCTGTAGATTTTCTTGCTGTAGCTGTTGTGTATATTGGTTAAGCTGCATATTTACTTTGGGACTATGGAACGTTATTCCGGGAGATCCCCTTATACTGCATATTTACTTTGGGACTACGGAACGTTATTCAAGGAGATCCCCTTGTACTGCATATTTACTTTAGGACTATGAAACGGTATTCCAGGAGATCCTCCAGCACTGCATATTTACTTTTGGGACTGCAAAACGATATTCCGGGAGATCCCTCTGCACATTCACGTTTGGGACTATGGGATGATATCCCGGTAGATCCCTTGTTTCTATTACTGTATTCTGATCTGTTGGCTTTAATTGATTTCTAGTCATGTTCGATTCCGTGTTTACTTTACAGTAATATTTATTTCGGTCTTATTTCATTATATTTATACCAGTAGGGCCCTGACCTGACCTCATCACTACTCGACCGAGGTTAGGCTTGGCACTTACTGGGTACCATTGTGGTGTACTCAGGCCCTTCCTGCACATGTTTTCATGTGCAGATCCAAGTACCTCTCATCCGCCTCAGTACTAGTCTAGTAGCAGCATCCACTAGAGACTTCAAGGTATCTGCACACGTCCGCAGATCCTCGGAGTCCCCTTTTATCTTTTACTTTGTTTCTCTCTTGTACTTCTTAGACTCCTTGTATAGTAGACTGTAGATAGATTTCGTAGAGCTTGTGATTCATGGTTCCGGGTTTTGGGAAGAGTTGTGTGTAAATAGGCAAGTTGGTTTTACTTGTATATACCGAGCTGCACTTTACCTTTAAATAGTCATTTTTGATGCTTAGTCGTTCATTTATATTCGTTATTTTCTGTTATTTCAATGTTAATAGGATTACCTAGTCGTAGAGACTAGGTGCGTCACGACGTCTTTCAGAGGGGTAAAATGGGTCGTGAAAAGTTGGTTTCAGAGCTCTAGGTTCATAGGCATCGTGAGTCACAAGCCGATTTATTAGAGTCTCGTGGATCGGTGCAGAGACATCCGTACTTATCTTCGGGAGGCTATAGAACTGTTAAGAAACAATCATACTTCTTTCATTTCCTTATCGTGCGAGTTATTGACATCAAAATTCTAAAATTTCTTATTCTATTCTTCTCACAGATGGTGAGGACCCGCACTGGGAGATCTGATGATTAGGAACCCGAGCCCCCTTCCAGAGCCGCCTAAGGCCGAGGTCGGGGTAGAGGATGACCATGCGGTGCATCCAGGGCACCGGCGCAAGCTGCGACAGAGGAGCCCCCAGCAGCTCCAGCTGGAGGGCCGTCACTGGAGGTTCCTATTGCTTCTCTTGCCCTCCATGAGACTTTGGCTCAGTTCATGAGCATGTTCAGAACTTTAGCTCAGGATGGACTGATTCCGATAGCTCCCGCCACATCTCAAGCCGGTGGAGGGGTACAGACTCCCGCAGTGCGTACTCCTAAGCAGAGAGTCCAGGTTGATCAAGCGCCAGAGTTTATTTCTATGCCCCTAGTGGCTCCGGTTCAGCATGAGACTAGGGTAGCTGCTTCTGAGGCAGAGCAGCTCAGACTTGAGAGGTACAAGAAGTACCACCCACCCACTTTCAATGGATTAGCTTTAGAGGATGCTCAGGGTTTTCATGAGGAGTGTCATCGTATCCTCCGCACTATGGGAATAGAGGAGACGAGTGAGGTTTATTTAGCCGCTTTCGAGCTTAGGGAAGCGGCATATTAGTGGTGGCATGCCTATCAGCTGAGTAGTCCGGACGAGGAAGTCACACTCACTTGGACTTAGTTCTCAGATATGTTTTTGCGTGAGTATGTCCCTCAGAGCCTCAGGGATGCTTGGTACGCAGAGTTTGAGCAGCTGTGCCAGGGTTCTATGACTGTGTCGGAGTATGTAGTCCGTTTTAATGAGTTGGCTCGACATGCACCGACTTTGGTTGCTACAGTCATAGAGAGGGTTCGTTGCTTCATTGAGGACTCCACCCCAGTATTTGGACCAGTATGGCCAGGGAGTTAGAGATGGATATCACTTATCAGCAGGTTGTTAGTATTGCCAGGAGAGAGAGGGCATGCTTGCCCGTGACAGAGAGGAAAGAAAAGCCAAGAGGTCTCGAGAGACTGGTCATTATTCAGGAGCTCGTGCGACAGCAACATGCCATGTTAGGGATTTTGTGAGTTGCCCTGTTCATTCAGCTCTTCCAGCAGCCAGCAGTGTCCCAGTTCCTCTTAGGCCTCGGGAGCCTTATTATGCACCACCAGTATCTAGTGTGCCTCCTGCTCGAGGTGCTATTATCGGCCATTCCAACAGGCCAGGTCCGAGTTAGTCTTAGCTACCGCGTCCTCCGAGGTTTTTTTTTGAGTGTGGTGATACTCATCATATGGTTATGGATTGCCCCAGATTCAGGATGGGTGCACCTCCACAGACTTCTCAGCTACCACGTGCTCCACCGGGTCCTTTGGCCATTTTTCCAGCCCCAGCTGCCGCCCCACCTACTCAGGAAGATTGAGGTGGAGGTCGGGGAGGTCGAGGCCATCCTAGAGGGGGAAGCCTAGCCAGGTATTATGCCCTTACAGCCCGTTCAGAGGTAGTTGCTTCAGATTCTATCATCACAGGTATTGTCCCCGTTTGTCATAGAGATGCATCGGTTCTATTTGACCCAGGATCTATGTATTCATATGTATCTTCTTATTTTGCTCCACATTTGGGGTATCTCGCGATTCTTTGAGTTCCCCTGTTTATGTATCTACAACTGTGGGAGATTCTCTTGTTGTGGACCGCATATATTGGTCGTGTTTGATTGCTCTTAGTGGTTTTGAGACCAGAGTCGATTTATTATTGCCAGTATGGTAAATTTTGATGTTATCTTGGGCATGGACTGGTTTTCGCCCCATTATGCTATTCTTGATTGTCACGCTAAGACCGTGACGCTGGCTATGCCAGGCTTACCGCGATTAGAGTGGAAAGGTACCTTAGAATATACTCCCCATAGGTTCATTTCATTTCTTAAGGCTCAACGAATGGTTGAGAAGGGGTGTGATGCGTATTTGGCCCATGTGAGAGATGTCAGTATTAACACCCCTACAGTTGAGTCAGTTCCAATAGTGAGGGACTTCCCTGATGTGTTTCCAGCTGATCTTCTGGGCATGCCACCCGACAGAGATATTGGTTTTGGCATTGATTTGTTGCCAGGAACTCATCCCATATCTTTTCCTCCTTACCGTATGGCTCCTCCTGAGTTGAAGGAGCTGTTGCAAGAGTTGCTTGATGAGGGTTTTGTTAGGCCCAGTGTGTCACCTTGGGGTGCTCCTGTCTTGTTTGTGAGGAAAAAGGATGGTTCTATGCGTATGTGTATTGATCATCGTCAGCTAAAAAAGCTTATAGTGAAGAACATGTATGCATTGCCTCGCATTGATGATTTATTTGATCAGTTACAGGGTGCCAGAGTGTTTTCCAAGATTGACTTGCGTTTTGGCTATCATTAGTTGAAAATTCGGGAGCCGAATATCCCAAAGACTGCTTTCAGGACCAGATATGGTCATTATGAGTTTCTTGTCATGTCGTTTGGGCTGACCAATTCCCCAGCAGACTTTATGCATTTGATGCACAGTGTGTTCCAGCCTTATCTTGATTCCTTCATCATTGTGTTTATTGACGACATTCTAGTATATTCCCGGTCTCAGAAAGATCATGAGTAGCACCTGAGGACTGTGCTTCAGACTTTGAGGGAGAAGAAATTGTATGCAAAATTTTCTAAGTGTGAATTTTGGATTGATTCAATGTCATTCTTGGGTCAAGTATTATCTTGTGATGGGATCAAGTTAGATCCAAAGAAGGTGGAGGAAGTGGAGAGTTGGACTAGACCATCAGTTACGGAGATCCGCAATTTTCTTGGTTTGGCGGGATATTACCATCACTTTGTAGAGGGGTTTACATCTATTGCAGCACCTATGACCAAGCTGACCCAGAAGGGTACTCCGTTCAGGTGGACCGAGGAGTGTAAAGAGAGCTTTCAGAAGCTCAATACATCTTTGACTACAACCCTAGTATTAGTATTTCCTACAGGTTCGGGCTCTTACACTGTCTATTGTGATGCCTCGAGGATTGGTCTTGGAGCGGTGTTGATGCAGGAAGGTAAGGTGATTGCCTACGCGTCCAGACAGTTGAAGGTGCATGAGAAGAATTATCCTGTCCATGATCTTGAGTTAGAAGCTATTGTTCACGCCCTGAAGATCTGGCGCCGTTATTTGTACGGTGTTCCTTGTGAGATCTACACTAATCACCGGAGTTTGCAGCACCTGTTCAAGCAAAAGGAACTTAATTTGTGTCAGCGGAGGTTGTTGGGGATATTAAGGATTATGACATCACTATATTGTACCACCTGGGGAAAGCCAGTGTAGTGGTCGACGCCTTGAGTCGCCGGGCAGAGAGTTTGGGGAGTTTGGCATATCTTACAGCAGCAGAGAGACCCTTAGAATTTGATGTGCAGGATTTAGCCAGTTAGTTTGTGAGACTGGATATTTTAGAGCCGAGCTGAGTATTGGCTTGTGTGGTTGCTCAGTCTTCTCTTATGACCGCATCAGGGAGCGCCAGTATGATGATCCTCACTTTCTATTTCTTCAGGACAGGGTTCGACGAGGTGATGCTAGAGATGTGACTATTGGTGATGATGGCATGGCGTGATGAGGATGTAGGGCCGGATATGTGTGCCCAATATGGATGGGCTTCGGGAGTTGATTCTTGAGGAGGCCCACAGCTCGCGGTATTCCATCCATCTGGTTGTCGCGAAGATGTACCATTATTTGAGACAACACTATTGGTAGATGAGGATGAAGAAGGATATAGTTGGGTTTGTGGCCAGGTTTCTCAACTGTCAGCAGGTTAAGTATGAGTGTTAGAGACGAGGTGGCTTGCTTCAGAGGTTGGAGATCCCAGAGTAGAAGTGGGAGCGGATCACCATGGATTTTGTAGTTGGACTCCCACGGACTTTGAGGAAGTTCGATGCTATTTGGGTGATCGTGGATCGGCTGACCAAGTCAGCTCATTTCATCCCAGTGATGACTAATTACTCTTCAGAGAGGTTGGCTGAGATTTATATCAGCGAGATTGTCCGCTTTCATGGTGTTCTAGTTTCCACCATTTCAAACAAAGGTACATAGTTCACATCACGGTTCTAGAGAGCCGTACATCAGGAGTTGGGTACTAGGGTGGAGCTGAGCACAACCTTTCACCCTCAGACGGACGGGCAGTCCGAGCGCACGATTTAGATTCTAGAGGATATGCTCCGTGCTTGTGTGATGGATTTTGGAGGGTCATGAGACCAGTTCTTGCCATTTTTGGAGTTTTCCTACAACAACAACTACCGGTCCGGTGTTTAGATGGCACCGTATGAGGCTCTGTATGGTAGGCGGTGTTGGTCCCCAGTAGGTTGGTTTGAGCTGGGCGAGGCCCAATGGTTAGGTAAAGATTTGGTCCAGGATGCCCTGGATAAGGTGAAGGTGATTCAGGATAGACTTCGCACAACCCAGTCCAGGTAGAAGAGTTATGCGGAACAGAACGTTCGCGATTTTGCATTCATGGTTGGAGAGCGAGCCTTGCTTCAGGTATCGCCTATGAAGGGCATCATGAGGTTCGGGAAGAAGGTCAAGTTGAGCTCCGGGTACATTGGTCCTTTTGAGATATTGCGGTGTGTTGGGGAGGTTGCTTATGAGCTTGCCTTACCTCCCAGCCTAGTAGGATTTCATCCGGTATTCCATGTTTCTATGCTCCGGAAGTATCACGGTGATCCGACTCATGTATTGGATTTCAGCTTAGTCTAGTTGGACAAAGATCTATCTTATCTTGAGGAGCTAGTGGCTATCTTGGACAGGCAGGTTAGAAAGCTAAGGTCAAAGAACATTGCTTCAGTGAAGGTTCAGTGGAGGGGTCATTCGGTCGAGGAGGCGACTTGGGAGACCAAGCAGGATATGCACAGCCGTTATCCTCATTTTTTCATAGTCTCAGGTATGTCTCTATGCTCGTTCGAGGACGAACAATTATTTTAAGAGAGGGAGGATGTAAGGACTCAGCCGTTCATTTTGAGAGTTAGAGCCCCGATCACCTATTAACTGCTTTCCATGTATATTATTCTGCTATTTTGGGTTGTCGGGAGGTTCGTGTTGGCTTTTGAAACGAATTGAGACACTTATTTTCTTATTTGGGAGCTTGAGTTGGAAAAGTTGACCGGATGTCAACTTGTGTGTAACGACATTAGATTTGAATTTTTATGGACCCGTTAGCTCCGTTAGGTGATTTTGGACTTAGGAGCGCGTCCGGAGCGTGATTTTGTGGTCTGTAGTAGATTTAGGCTTGAAATGGCGAAAGTTGGAAATTTGGCGATTTTTATCGACAGTGGAAAATTTGATATCAGGCCCAGAGTTTTGATATGTTTCGGCGTCGTTTGTAGAATTTAGAAATGTCAAAGTTCATTAGGCTTGAATCCGTGCATAATTCGTGTTTCTGATGTTGATTGATGTGGTTTGAATGTTCGACTAAGCTCGTATGGTATTTTAGGATTGGTTGATATGTTTGGTTGAGGTCCCGAGGGCCTTGGGCGTGTTTCAGATGCTTAACGGATGAAATTTGGACTTAGGAGATTGCTGAAGAATTGCTGATTTCTAGTGTTTCGCACCTGCGGAGGGGAGACCGCAGGTGCGGACTCGCACGTGCGGAAGATCAGGCGCAGAAGAGGATTGGGAAGGAATTGATAGGGTTCGCAGGTGCGAGGGAATCACCGCATCTACGATGCCTGTAGATGCACTACAAGACCCACATAAGTGGGAGAAGACCACATATGCAGAAATGGGTCCGCAGGTGCACACGCAGGTGCAGCCATTTTCTTGAAGATGCGTATCCAGTCCTTTAAGTCAATTCCGCACCTGCGATGGAAATTCCGCAGGTGCGATGAATTGTCCGCAGATGCTGAATAACTTGGCTGAAAAGGGGCAGATACGAGGGTGTATGTTCATATTCACAAAATTCAATTTTAAGCTCGGGAGAAGGCGATTTTTTGAGGGTTTTGAAGAGGGAAACGTTGGGTAACGAATCCTAATCCTATTTTGATCACATTTCATTAATTCTATTGTAATTTTCTTCATTTAATCAAGGAATTTGAGGGAGAAAGTGGGAAATTGGGGGAATAAGTTCCCCAATCGAATTTCTAAGTTTTGAGTGGGATTTAGGCGTCAAATTTGGATGATTTTTGGTACGAGTGAACTCGTGAGTGAATGGGTGTTCTTATTTGGTAATTGTTACTCGATTCCGAGTCGTGAGCCCGGGGAGACTTTTTGGTCATTTCTCTATTTTCTTGCCTTAGCTTTGATTTCTTTAGCTAGATTAGTTATTTGTAGCTATATTTACGCTATGTAATTGATTTGATTAGATTTGGTCCACTTGGAGTTGGATATTCATGGCAAGAGCGTGGTTTCAGATTGATTTGAGCTTGGTTCGAGGTAAGTGGCTTGCCTAACCTTGTGTGGGGGAACTTTCCATTAGGATTTTGGTAATGTTTGATATATGAGCGTCGTGTACATGAGGTGACGAGTACGTACACGGGCTATTTTTTGTAAAACTCCATTTTTCACTAAATCATAACATGTTTTCTCCTTGTTTGAACTACACTATCAATGTAACTATCATGTTTGGATTAGAAGAGCATGCCTACATATTTTGACTTTTTATTTGAACTCCGTGCAACATGTTTAGTGGGATTTCCTGTTTCTTTGATTTTAACTTAGTCGAAGCTGTAGATTTTCTTGCTGTAACTGTTGTGTATATTGGTTGAGCTGCATATTTACTTTGGGACTACGGAACGTTATTCGGGGAGATCCCCCGGTATCGCATATTTACTTTGGGACTACATAATGTTATTTCGGGAGACCCCCATGTACTGCATATTTACTTTGGGACTACGGAACGGTATTTCGAGAGATCCTCCAGCACTTGCATATTTACTTTGGGACGACGAAACAGTATTCCGGGAGATCCCCTAACACTGCATATTTGCTTTTGGGACTATAGAACGGTATTCCGGGAGATCCCCCTACACATTTATGTTTGGGACTACAGGATAATATCCTGGGAGATCGCCTGTTGCTATTACTGTATTCTAAGTTGTTGGCTTTAATTGAATTCTATTCCTGTTAGATTCCGTATTTACTTTACTGTAATATTTCTTTCTATCTTATTTCATTATATTTATACCAGTAGGGCCCTGACCTGACCTCGTCACTACTTGACCGAGGTTAGGCTTGACACTTATTGGGTACCATTGTGGTGTACTCACGCCCTTCCTGCACATGTTTTGTTGTGCAGATCCAGTTACCTATCGTCCACCTTAGTACTAGTCCAGCAGCAGCAGCCACCGAAGACTTCAAGGTACATCTGCACGCGTCCGGAGATCCTCGGAGTCCCCCTCTATATTTTACTTTGTTTTCCTCCTGTACTTCTTAGACTCCTTGTATAGTAGACTGTAGATAGATTTTGTAGAGCTTGTGATTCATGGTTCCGGGTTTTGGGAAGAGTTGTGTGTAAATTGGCAAGTTAGTTTTACTTGTATATGCCGAGCGACATTTTACCTTTATATAGCCATTTTTGATGCTTAGTCGTTCCTTTATTTTCGTTATTTTCAGTTATTTCAATGTCAATAGGCTTACCTAGTCGTAGCGACTAGGTGCCGTCACGACGTTTTTTGGAGGGGGAAAATGGGTTGTGACATGGAAATTGATAACAGAAATCCTTTTGCGACTGTTGCTGCAACGACGATAGTCTCGTCAAGATTCACTACTGTTCCATCGGCCGAGAAAACGGGGAAATTTTCTGGATCCAACTTTAAAGGATGGCATCAAAGGGTGTTCTTCTGGTTTATCACACTTGATATGCAGAAATTCACTAGTGAATAACCTCCAGTTCCTGCTGCGGACATGCCGGACAACGAGAAATTCATGATTGTTGAGGCATGGAAACAAGAAGATTTTCTTTGCAAAGGCTATATCTTAAGCGCTTTAGAGGATGACTTCTACCAGACTGAAGATGCATGCTTGAAGAAGTTCGTTGTTGTCAAGTTTCTAGACTATAAAATGATAGACAACAAAACTGTTGGAACCCAAGTTCAGGAGCTTCAACTTATTTTTCATGACCTTATTGCTGAAGGTATGGTCGTGAATGAAGCATTTCAGGTGGCTACAATGATTGAAAAATTGCCTCATTTGTGGAGAGATTTCAAGAACTATCTTAAGAACAACCGTAAAGAAATGAAGTTGGAAGATCTTGTGATACGTCTCAAGATTGAGGAAGACAAAAAAAATAGCCGAGAAGAAACCTTGGGGAAATTCAACGATCGTGGGAGCTAATATCGTTGAGTAGACTGCTCCCAAAAGTAAGAAGAGGATGAGGTCTTCTGGACACACTAAGGAGCAGAACAAAAAGAAATTCAAGGGCAACTACTACAATTGTGAAAAAGTTGGTCACACAACTCCTGATTGTCGTCTCCCGAAAAAGGATAATAAGAAGGGACATGCCAACAAAGTGGAGAAGAATGATTACATTGATGATCTTTGTGAAATGCTTTCGGAATGCAACCTAGTTGGAAATTCGAAGGAGTGGTGGATTGACTCTGGAGCCACTCGACATGTTTGTGCTGTCAAAGAAGCATTTGCGACTTACTCTACCTGCTGGTCCTGAAGAAGAGCTTTCCATGGGAAATAATGCAACAACCAAGATTGAGGGTTATGGGAAGATATTCCTAAAGATGACTTTCGGCAAGGTGTTAACACTCAACAACGATGTTCATGTTCCTACTATTAGGAAGAATTTAGTTTCTACTTCTTTACTTGTGAATAATGGATTCAAATGTGTATTTGTTTCTGATAAAGTTGTTGTAAGCAAGAATGAAATGTATGTTGGAAAGGATACCTCACAGAGGGACTTTTCAAACTCAATGTAATGGTTGTTGACAGTATTAATAAAATTCCAGCTTCTTCTTATTTATTGGAGTCAAATGATTTATGGCATATTCGTTTAGGACATGTCAATTATAAAACCTTGTGGAAGTTAATTAACTTAGAAGTATTGCCTACATTCGAGTGTAATAAATCAAATTATCAAATATGTGTTGAATCTAAGTTTCTAAAACATTCTTATAAGTTTGTTGAAAGGAATTCAAATCCTTTAGACTTAATTCATACTGATATTTGTGATATGAAGTCGACAACTTCTCAAGGTGGGAAAAAGTATTTTATCACTTTCATTGACGATTGTACTCGATATTGTTATGTTTATCTGCTTAAAAGTAAGGATGAAGCAATTGAAGCATTTAAGAAATACAAAAATAAAGTGGAGAATCAATTGAATAAAAAGATCAAAATGATTAGAAGTAATAAGGGTGGAGAATATGAATCTCCGTTTGCAGAAATATGTTCGGAATATGGAATTATCCATCAAACTACTGCACCTTACACACCTCAATCCAACAGAATAGTGGAAGGAAAAAATCAAACATTAAAGGGAATGATGAATTCTTTATTAATAAGTTCCTGATTACCGCAGAGTTTGTGGGGGGAAGTTATCCTTACAGCTAACCGAATACTCAATAGAGTACCCCACAGCAAAATGCAATCTATTCCATATGAAAAATGGAAAGGAAGAAAACCCAACTTGAAATATTTCAAAGTGTGGGGGTTTCTAGCAAAGGTATAAGTTCCTTTACCTAAAAAGGTTAAAATCGGACCAAAAAATATAGATTGCATTTTCATTGGATGTGCTACAAACAGTAAAGCATGTCAGTTTTTGGTTCATAAATCTGATAATCCTGAGATTCATGTTAATACGGTAATGGAATCAGATAATGCTGAATTCTTTGAAAGCATCTATCCATATAAAATTGAATACGAGTCGTTAAGTGAAAGACCTAAAAGACCTCGGGAACAACCAAAGGAAAATACTCCAAGTGTAGAAGATCCAAGGCGTAGCAAAGCGTCAAAGAACATCTACTTCCTTTGGACCAGATTTTGTGATATTCTTGCTTGAAAATGAGCCTCAAACTTTTAAAGAATCTATATCGTCTTCTGAATCAACGTTTTGAAAGAGGTAGTCAATAATGAGATTCAATCAATTTTGGATAACCATACATGGGAATTGGTTGATCTTCCTCCAGGAAATAAGCATTTAGGTTCGAAATGGATCTTTAAACGGAAAATGAAAGCTGATGGCACTATTGAAAAATATAAGGTAATACTTCTTGTCAAAGGTTATAGAAAAAAGGAAGGCCTTGATTACTTTGACACTTACTCGACGAGGATAAATCTATTAGGGTGTTAGTAGCACTAGCGGCCGTGTATGGTCTTGAAATCCATCAAATGGATGTTAAAATAGCTTTCTTAAATGGAGAATTGGAAGAAGAGATTTACATGGAACAACTTGAGGATTTGGTGGTTCCTGGTAAAGAAAAGAAAGTGTGCAAACTTGTTAAGTCGCTTTATGGACTTAAACAAGCACCCAAACAATGGCATGCCAAATTTGACCAAACAATGTTGGCAAGTGGGTTTAAAATTAACAAGTGTGACAAATGTGTTTACATTAAAACACTCCAGGTCATGAAGTCATTGTTTGTTTATATGTTGATGACATGTTGATAATGAGCAAAAGTATGTAAACGCTACTAAGTGCATGTTGGCTAGAAAATTCGACATGAAAGACTTAGGAGTTGCTGATGTGATCTTAGGAATCAGAATTCACAAGACTCCACAAGGTCTAGCATTATCATTGTCTCACTACATTGAAAAGGTACTTGACAAGTTCAAGCATCTGGATTTCAAAATTGCCAAGACTCCAATTGACGTGAGTTATGAACTTCAAAAGAATGAAGGTGAAAGTGACTCACAACTAGACTATGCAAGAGTATTGGGAAGTTTGATATATATCATGAATTGTAGGCGACCAGATATATCATGTGCTATTAGCAAACTGAGTCGGTTTACAAGTAATCACAATCAAATACATTGGGTGGCAATGAAACGAGTTTTGGGGTATCTGAAACATACCCAAAATTATGCTTTGCATTATAACAAATATCCCTCTGTGATCGAGGGATATAGTGATGCAAATTGGATCACCGGATCATCTGAAGTTCAATCCAATAGTGGATATGTTTTCGCAATTGGGGGCGGAGCAATGTCTTGGAAATCGTCCAAACAAACGTGCATCGCCTGTTCTACAATGGAATCTGAATTCATAGCTTTAGATAAGGCCGATGAAGAAGCTGAATGGATCCGGAATTTCTTGGAAGATATTCCATTTTGGTCCAAACCTTTGTCACCTATTTGTATACATTGTGATAGTCAAGCATCAATAGGCAGGGCAGGGAGCGTTATGTATGATGGAAAATCTTGTCATATGCGACGGAGACACAATACCTTTAGACAAATACTCTTTAGTGGTGTTATCACGATTGACTACATAATGTCAATAGATAACGTGTCAATCCACTTTAAAAAGGCCTATCTAGAGAGGCAGTTGAAAGATCATCAAAGGGAATGGGGTTAAGGCCTAGGACAAGTCATCATGGTGGTAACTCTACCTAGCAGACTGAAGATCCCAAGATCTAGGTTCAAAGAGATCAAACAAAGTTATGAATGACGGTTCAACATTGTCAAATAACTCAACCCATTCTCGTGATGAAGACAATGTTCAAAATCGAGGTAGAGAATTAAGGCTTTTTGATGAGTCAATAAAGCTTAAAGCTTTTTAATGATTTGCTAAGTCTGGAAAGATATGACCAGATAGTGTGTCTATAGGATTACACGTTTAGGAATCACCTATGTGAGTGTGAAGTGTAAGCCGCTTAAAGAGTACTGAAAGTAAAGGCCCATTCTCTAAGCACTCATGAAACCATGCGATGTTCATGGCTGAAACGAACACAACCACGAGAGCCATAGATGGTTAAGAATTGATTGTGTGACTTATGTTGTCTAGGTATACAACAAATATACCGATTGACCGAGTATATCTGATATAAGTTCACTACGGAAAGTTCAAAGAGAAACCTACTTATCCCGATGCAATTAATTCTTGCATGTAAAACACACACGCGTCCGTGCATTCCTTTATTTTATAGCCATTCCCCATTCATGTTCGAGATTGTTGGGCTTTTAAGCTTGGTGTAGCTTAATCTTAAGCTTGGTATAGCTTAAAGAGGGTGAATGGGAAATGGAGGGAAAATGAAATATTTGAGTTTCCCTCCTTGGCAAAGAGACATTGTCCCATATTGGAGGAGGAAAGACTTTTGATGGGTATATATACAATTTCTCTTCTTCTAGCTCTTAAAGATTAAGAAGAAGTCAAGCCTCGCTCCGTCGACGTCGTCACTTGCTCGGCTCGACTTCAGATTTGGATTTGGATTTGAATTTGGTCAAAGATCGATTGATTGATTAATCTTTTTGGACAAAATTCCTTTTAATTATTTAATTAATTAACAAAAATTCAATCCAGAATAATACATGGCCCGTGACCCAGTCCGGTCCGGTACGGTCCAGTACGTTTTCTTTTTCGGATTATTTTAAATTCGTTTTCTATTTTTCCAGCAATATTTCCACATGTTTCAACAACTATGGTTGTTATGAAAAGTTGCAAACCTTTTCAGAAACAGTGCCAAATGGAATATAAATATGCCTTGAATCCCAGAATTTTTACTTACTAAATTTTCTGATTATCTTTTTCTTCTTCTGCACAATATTTTCCAGTGTGTTTTCCGACCATTGAGTGGTTCGAAGTTCACCAGAGTTTTTGGTACCAATATGCTGGTGAGTAAATTGCTCTATCCTGGGGGATAATATTCCAACACCTCGGGTACTTGAGGGGAATAATTTCCTTAAGGAGACACTGTGCATTCAGTGGGCTCGATTTATTTCTATAGTGTTTTCCAGAATTTATTTTGTTAAACTGGTGTTACTAACTTTCTATTTTTGTTTATATTTTAGAAAGTTTAATGTTTTAATTGTTTATTACAGCAATACAGATTGAATAACACTACTAGCACAACTTGAGATGATAAATTGGAAGCAAAATAGACTAACTCACCAAAAAATTATTCAATTTAAGGGAGTTTAATTGACTAAATGTGAGATTAGAGTTACAACTGATCATACTGAATGTAGAGGTGGATCTAGGACTCGTAAAATATGGTTGACCACTAAAAAAGGAGGAAAAAAAGTAAGTGGGAGTCAGATCTCTATTCCCTTGAGTAAATTACACAATATTTAATAAGTGCATTATTCAATATTTTTGAAGCACAAAGGCCAACAAATAATATGAAATAAATCTAGAAAAGTACGTATCTAACTAATGATAAGCAACACCAAACTTCTAAATTATGCTTTCTACCAAATATCATTAAGCATTTTGACGGTGTAACCATGAATTTACATATGAGTTGTGTGCTAAAATTTATATACATGCTTATGTTTTGAAAAATTTGGAACCAAAGCGTGGTTCTTTTGGACTCAAAGAGCCATAATATGTGGAAAAAATATTGGGGACCATAATATGTACAACGCGGTATTTCACCGCCACCTTAACGACACGTTTGTCTGTTAAGGTATAGCGTGGTGAAATACCATGCTATACATAAAAGTTGGGCCCGCCAATATTTCTTGTATTGAATACTGACACACTAATAATTCATAAGGTATAACGCGATCAATAACGACGCTATACTTAAAAGCTGGGCCACCGATAATTCTTCTGGACTTAACTGACAACCAATAATTCATAGGGGTATAGCGCGCATATTTAAGGGCTATACATCAAATAATTGTATCCCCCGGACTGATGTTTTCCTTATTTAAAGAGTTTCAGGATTTTGTAAAAATCCGTTCAGGATCCTTCAAGTCTTCCGAAATATTTATTCGTTAAGTATTTGTTCATTAAGTTATTTTGCATTTTGTCATAATGTCTGATGAACGGAGAAATAGAGTTTCATTATATTGGAGGGGGGGGGGGTGAGGTGTGGTGGAGGATAACTATATTGTTCTTCACAGTGTTGCTGACAATTTTGCCTTCATATCTTTTCAAATAGTATATATAGACTTTCAAATATCATTTTGCATCATTATTTAACTTAAAAAATTTATGCTAGTATTTTCTATGATTTTTATAATTTGAATTTTTAAAATTAATTTTCTTGCATTTAAATTACTTGGATATTTATTAGTTATATCTTTAAATTATTTGTGATGATTTAATCACTCAAATTTATTATTTACGACAACAAATATGATCTAAAATATTTAATTTCCTTCAATATAATTTTATTTTGCATTTTAACTATTTTACACATTTTTTGCAGTAATAGCCTATACTTTATTATTAATTGCGTTTATTATTTTATTAGGGTCAAAATAAATTTTTATATGTTTAGGAATTTCAACCATTATTTTAAAATGTTAATTTGTTTACAATATTTTTTACACTTATTTAGATATTTTTATTAATTTTATTTCTTTTAATTTCTTTATTTTTAAAAGCTGGCCCAAACCAGGCCATTTTTTGATCAATTTGGCACCCCACATACCCTACCTTAGCCCAATAAACCCCCTCGACCCAAACCAGATCCCTCTAATTTTCTAACCCCGTCTGTACCCCTTCAAATAACTCGCCTCGCTTCCCTTTTGATCCTGGCCGTTGATCTCAAATGATCTCGAATGATCAACGCCCATAATAAACATACCCATCTCTTTATATCTCCTTTACCCAACCCTAGCCCATTTCTACCAGTCCGCCGCCCCTAAAATCCCTAGAACCTTCCCCTTTTCTCTAAAGAACCCTAATCGCCGCCCTTTCCAATCCCTCTCCTAATCCCGTTAACAATGAGATTCACCCATTATTTGCTTACCATATTTGTGTTTCTTTGGTACTGTTTTCTTTTCTATGGTATCACTTAAGTACTCGCTGGATTTTGGAAAGTATTCTCTACAAAAAGGGTTAGACAGACTCTGATTCTGTGGGACTTTGGACGATATCTCGTCTATATACATTGTACAAGGAAGAATCCTTAATTCTTGGTCCGATTCTCATACGCCTGGACCCATCTAGGGTTTGGGATTTTCCTTTCCCTTTGCGGATTTTGATTGCATGTGATATTTTATTTCTTTATATATGTTTAATCGACTCTTTTCCTTGTTTGTTCGTGCAATTTCAACACTATATAAACCCCTCCCCTAATTCCCCTAAGAAGAGACTTTTGGAGTAAAATTTACTACTGTCACTTTCTTATTCTTTCATTCTCACTATACTCTAAAATCTGAGGCTTTGCCGGCTAAAAACCAAGGCCATTCAAATCTGACTGTGTTCTTTCTTAGTGCGAGCACTGCCCGGGGTTCATTCGAGACCCGTGGGAACTATGACGCACTAGGATTTGGGGTTATGCTGCTCTTTGCTACTGTTAGTCGAATTACTTCTGGAATTTGCTCTTCTCATTTGCTTTCTTGTTTAACTTGTGACTAATAAGTATCTTTGGCTCTCGCAATTTCATTTTTTTGCTTATATTCATACTCTGTTTATCTATGTTGCTTAGGATTTAATGAACCGATATGATACCATGTTTATAATCCTCCTTGCTTTGAAGTTGAATCTATAGTCTTATATTCATAGCATCAGAACTTGCCATAACTTTAAGTGTGAGATGTATTTATCAAATGTGCTTGCATAGATGATTCTCCTAAACACGTTAAGGTTTGTTGTGTTATGTTTATACTTGAGTCTAATCCTAAGTTGTCTCTCTGTCTTGTTATGGATTGTTGTGGTAGCCTGGGAAGTATTCTGGTAAGTCACTTATGCCTAACATATTGCTTTTTGGGGTTCTACTGTCCATTATGGCATTTTCTCATGCAATTTGTGTTTCCCTCATTGTTCACTTGATCAACTCTGCATCCTTTAGTACTAGTAAACCTTTAGCATAAGATTTACAAGTAGTCTTTTCCTTATATGTGGTCAACTATTGCTGGATTTGGTGTATGTTTATCTCACTTCTGAATTGAATTATGACTAAACCTTAGCATGCTTCCCCTGTTAAGTATTTACTTGACCATGAACTCTAGTATTGTTTTAAGCCATCGTGTTATGACCAGTACTCAATGCGTTAAGTCCCATGTTCAACTATGTGATATGTGTATACTAGCCTATTATTATGCTGTTTGTGACTACATTCTCATTATGTTCTCATGTTAAAAACCGGTATCTCCTGTGAATTTTCTGAAGTCTTTTAGGCTAATTCTACGCGATGCCTTGCATCTCTATTTGAAGTGGTTTTCTTACGCTGTTCAATCCTATCATTTTAAAATAACTTCTAAAACGTAGTATGAACCATCTTATGTCTGTGTTGTGATCTCGCCAATATTTCATGTGATACAGCCTATATGCCTAGTTAGGTTTAATTACAGCTTTAAGAATTAAGTGTGTGGAATTTAGACTAGTTCGTCATTTGTTTGGTTAAGTTTTGCAACGACTGGGTAAGTGAGTCCTCTATTTGGGCCTAGTATGGGTCTGTGTATGAGCTTGAACTTTTTAATTGACATACTTTGATGCATGGGGTATATCTGGATTTGCGCCTCCTGTTTGTATGAAGAGAGAGCCTGGTGAAGGCCCAAGAAGTCCCGGGTTATCTTCTCTTGGACCTGCTCTACTTGTGGGACCTGTAGTTATTTCAATACTGTAATACTGATGGTTATTTTCATTTCTTGGGCTTGTAATAATTTGTAACAAACAATTGGGGATTTAATTAAAAAGGGAGCTGGGGTATTCTAATACTTCGCAAAAGGGTAGAAAACATGTCTATAGGATCTATGTGCTCTATTTGTTGTTATATTTAGCATGCTTTATTTCTATACTGATAGACATCATGCATATAGGATTCCCGCACACACCCTACTTAATTTGTCAAGACATGTTAGTCCCAGTATTTGCTATATTTGTTCCCATGTCTACTATTCAATACTCTTAGATAACATGTCTTAGGGCGCATCAATGCGATGTTTTCACTTATCTAGATATCATGCATATAGGACTTCAAACAATCAGTCTATTAGTTGCTTCAATTATTTTGGTATACTGCTCATCTAGATGCCATGCCTATAGTTCTAATAATCAATCAACTGACCATATCGTTTGTACTACCTCACTTAGAAAGCATGCCTATAGGGATACGACTATAAAATCAATTGCCAATTATTAGATATCATGCTTCTAGGACACTTTCACCTACCTAAGAAACTCGTTTATAAAATCATCGCTGGTAATTCATGATTCTGGGGTCATTTCACTGCTTTCGCAAACAATCTAGAAATCATGCTTATAGGTTTGTAATCTACAAATCCGCTGCTTGTCCACTACTGGAAATCAGAATCACCTTGAAATTATGCTTATAGGACTTGACGGCTATAATGCGTCTTAATCCTGAAAAATATCTATTGTTGAATCTGCGCGCGTACATTTGTTGTTTATAATGAGCCTCTTCAACTTTTATATTTATTCGTTTATCTGATCACCTAGCCTAATCCACATAGTTTTAAGTTTGGTCGGGACCCACAGCTGTGGACCTCGAAGAGTGCCTATCACCTTCTCTTTGAGGTAATTTGAGCCCTTACGTGATCTTTGGTGGCATTGGATAGTCAAACAGAGTTATTTGCATAATAGGTGCCTTAACGCACCTTAAAACCATTAGGTGTAGACTCTTCTTTTTTAATACACATTTAAAAGAGTTGTCACATGCCGAAACCCAATTTCGCGAGAAAAAGGGGCGCGAAAAGTGTCATGTTAAGTTGCCTCTTACAATGGAGTATGATACATTGGTATCATTGTTATGTATAAAAATGAGTGTGAGCAAATGCTCGGTGAATATTAAAGTAACTGAAAGATATCCGTATTCTATTACTCCACAAAGGGTTGCTTGTTATGCAGAGTTTAACATCGAAATCGATGAAACTCTGAGAGATTTTTTGAGGACTCCGGAAGAACACCAGGAATTTCATGTGATAAATATATTAGAAATGTACGTCAAGGCTGAAGGAGCTTGCAATAATGAGGTTCCACAAAGTAGGGATATCCCTCAATCATCAGGTGGTTATTTTGGAGCAGTTTTAGCCGAACAGGTTTCGGATGAAAGAGTTTGGCATGATCTAAACTTATCTCCACGGGTGAATGAGGAGCGAGGGAATAATTTCTCCCCAAGTTTACATAATCCACAAGCTGAGTGGTAAACTTCAATTTTCCTCTGTGTTACGATGTTTATTTTTATGTATTGAGTTTGTATTAACACTCATATATTTCCCAGGGGTTACCGACCAGATATGAATTTTACAAGTTATGAACCAATGGCCAGTTGGAATATGCCTAGTTTTGGTGTGTTGGATTATGGTGGTCCATCCGGGAGTCATCATCAGTAGGATAATGTGCATCATGGGATATCAATACATTATGAGTTGTAAGTGAAGTGATAAATTTTATATGTAAAGTTTGAATCAATTTGAGAAACTCATTATTTTATTGGTTGTGCAGTGAAAACGAGCAACTTGAAGGTCCTGTCCTTACTCAATTGCCCAAAGAGGACATATTTTGCAAATCAAAAGTGGAGACTCACCAAGGAATCTACTAACAACACCAATTGCATGAGCAATATCAGGTCTGGTGCATACTATTGCATACATCAAGCTTCCGACCGCTGAAGAATAAGGAGCTCAAGCTATGTTCCCTTTCTGCTCCACTGTTGTAGGAAACATCTTCTTACTCAACTTCAGATGACCATCAAAAGGTGTGCTGACTGGTTTAGAAATTTTCATGTTGACGCATTGCAATACGCATTCAATGTACTTCTCCTAAGATAACCACAACTTTCTTTTTGTTCACTTTTGAACTATCTTCATCCCCAGAATATGTTGTGATGGGCCCAAGTCCTTCATATCAAATGACTTGGACAAATATCTCTTCAACTTTGCAATCAACTCCTTGTATTGTCCTACAAGCAACATGTCATCCACATACAATAATAGTATAATAAAGTTATTATCAGAAAATCTTTTGAAGTATACACATGGATCAGAATAGGTCTTTATGTATGTTTGAATTTTCGTGAATGAGTCAAACTTCATGTACCTCTGCCTTGGTACCTGCTTCAATCCATAAAGTCTCTTATTCAATTTGCACACCATGTGTTTCTTTCCAGATACTTCAAATCCTTCTGGCTGCTCCATATAAATCTCCTCTTCACAATCTCCACGAAGAAATGCAGTTTTCACATCCAACCGCTCCACTTCAAGATCTAGGGTAGCTGCTAAGCTCAAAATTGTACGAATATAGTAGGCTTCATAGAGTGAGGCTTCGGCTATAAAAGGAGAGTTTAGGCTCTCATTTCTACACACCAACAAAGATAAAGAAAGAGTGAGGTTTCACAGACAGGGCATAAGAAAATAATCTGTGAGACAAAAAAAGTGAGCGATATTGTAGTGCGGTGGGAATATCAAAAGAGGGTTATTTCTTTTGAGTGTTGTAGTATTATTTAGAGTATTTTATGCGGACCCAAAGTGTAAAATTCCTTGCTATAGTGATATCACTTGCTCCTCTCGGGTCCATGGTTTTTCCCTTATTCAAAAGGGTTTTGTCACGCCCCGAACCTGGGGGGCGAGACCGGCACCTGGTGCCTCACTTAACCTAGCGTACCAACTTGCGAATGAGGAACTCTGAACATACAATGTCATACTTTGGCCATGGGGCCAAATTGCAAGACAATTTGCGAAGCAAAATATAAAACATAATGGAAACTAGCTTTGACTAAACATCAATATAAAGCTGGACCGACAAGGCCATCATAACTACTACATATGACAAACCAACAAAATATACATACAAATCCTACAAGCCCAACATACTGCACTAGCTGATAGGATATGTCTACAAGCCTCTAATGATGGATGTAATTTGATCGGAATAGGGCCCCAACCTAGTCATAACATATATACATATACACACAATATGTACACAAAACCCTAGACCCGAAAACTCCGAAGGAAGTAGAGCTTACTGATCAAGCTGAACTCGGGCAACACCTACTGAGGACTTCTACCCATCTGTCTATCTGAACCTGCACACATGAAATGCAGCATCCCCAGAAAAGGGACGTTAGTACGAAATAATGTATCGAGTATGTAAGACAATAAAATAACTTAAATATAAAACCGAACTAATAGTATAATAACTAAAAGTAACTGGGAGTCAAAGATGATTTGGAGATATACTTACCTGTTGATACTAACTCAACTCTCTCAATATAGTAAGTAAAATAAATGTCCAGCCCTATAAGGCTCGGTACGGTTAACTGCTCAGTCATAGTAGGCTCACTCATATGCGCTCGGCCATACTAGGCTAGATATCTCGGTCATTCTGGGCTTTCTCATAGGCGTTCAACCACAGTAGGTTTGGTATATACCATCTGATCAGAGGTTGCCCAATAGGGGCCTGCACATCGATTATAGCTCGATGGTGGTGAAAATAATGTAATACTATATATATATATATATATATATATATATATAGACCCTCTGCTCTATTGAATGAAAGAAGACAATGCTTACCTGAATATAAAGTCCCGATAAGGGAGAATACTGTAACTTATGAGACTAGGATAATGTACATAAGTTCGGGAATACAAACTTCTTTTTATGCCTCGTTATCAAACTCATGTAGCTACGAGATCATGCCAAAATGAAGGGAGGTTTAGCCTTAACATACCTTATCACAATATTTTCAATCACCAAGTTGAACTTGCCTCTTCGCACCTTAATCTACAACAACGATAATAATATTATCATTAAGTTACAAAGGATACGACTATCGCACAACGAACGACAAGCTTATTTTGTATTAAAACGGACAACATCTCCCCTATAATCCTTACTTCCTCCAAATTCAATATAACACCAACAACAAAATAATATCAACATATATACATTATTTTCCAACCTTATATACACCACAAAGTACTAACAGCCCAACACACCCCAATCTCTTCATACACAAAATAACCACTGTGGTAGTGTCAAACAACCCGAAAATATTACAACGAATGACCAGCCCACCACCATGAATTTATGTGGTGTTTCTCCATACATTCCTCCTACAAAAATCCATAAAATAGTATTTAAACACTCAATCCAACAACAACATATAACAATCCACAAAATAGTCTGCCACAAGTGAATAACCCGAACTCACAGCTTCCTATCATCGTCCCATGAGTTTTTACAATTATAGAACGACTTTACGTACATATCCAGTAGAAAAAAATGGATAAAATAGAGAAGTAAACTTACCTTATTTGTTGAATAACTCAGCTCCTATCTTGGTCCTTCAAACTCTAAGTTTTACCTCAGACTGGAACTTGAAAAGGAGAGAAATTCAATTTGGGTTTGTGTGTAAATTTTGGGAATATGTTTGCAGGAGTTTAGGTATGGTTATTGTTACCTATTACCAGTGTATTATATGAAGGAAATAGGCCTCTAAAAGGTCTTTCTGGACGACCAAAACTGGCCCATTTTCTGGCTCTTATTTAAGAAAGTAGGTGTGGTATGTCACCTAGCAGCCTGCGCAGTCTCTCTACTTCGATGTTGCATTGAAAAAAGTTTTAAATAATTAGAAAATAAACTCATATATCTTCAATTTTATGGGTGGAACACCCCGTTAAATCTAAGTATATTGGGAAAAAATCGCAGTTACATTTGACCCAAATTTCAGTAAAACTTATGAACATAACTTGTGATGACTTTCATTGACTTTTATTCCATAACTCGCTTGACTTCAAACATAACACATGAATATTGTAATACTAACATAACTCATAACATAACCTTCTTATCATGTTAAGCACCATAGTCTCACTCCAAAAGTACATGTTATAACATTCACAACTTGTCGACTTTCGACGAAACATTATTTTCTTCAATTCCTTTAGCTTTTGAACCTTCCAACCCTCTTTGTACTTGTTGTTAATTATCTTCAATATTTGTAACCTCTGAAGTAACATGATTAACTTACTTTATATACTTTCAAAGATGATCTCATTTTTGGTCCTACACTAGCTTGCTTACAGCGCACTTTTACGTAGGGGTGTGCATTCGAATCGGTTTATCGATAAATCGAATCGATTATTTTTTATCGGTTTATCGATTTATCAATTTCGATTTCGATTTTAAAATTTTCCTTATCGAGTTATCGATTTCGATTTCGATTTTGTCCTCTTCGGTTATCGGTTTATCGATAAACCGATAAGATATACTAAAAAGACAAATATACCTTTATTCTATAATACCCTTTCCTTTACCCTAAATCCCTAACCCTATTACACCTCCCTCTACCTTATTCTAGTACTAGTATATTACAAATGGGCAACGTTAAAGATAACGAGGAAAACCTGCAACCGTTGTTGGCGGAGGCAACCGCCGCAGACTGGTTGCTGTCAAAGAATAAAGTTGAAAGAACTGATAAGGATCTCAAAAAAAGAGTATGGATCGAAACCAAGAAACTATGGCACATCGTTGGTCCATCCATCTTCAGTTGTATAGCCTCTTATACCATGAACATAATTACTCAAGGTTTTGCTGGACACCTTGGTGAAGTTGAACTCGCTGCCATCTCCATTTCTAACACCATCATTGTTGGCCTCAACGTTGGCCTCCTTGTATGTATATCCCCCTTCAATATTATATATACATAAATTGTTGTGACATATGACAATTAAGTTTCTAGTGTATTAACAAAGGTAGTTCAAACAAGAAATATTTTTAGGTTACATGTTTAATTCTTATCTACGTAGATTAATTCTTGTACTTCTCGATTTTCTTGTTAGAATTTTGACTCTGTTACCAATCAATAAAAGTGAGTAAGTAACTTTTTGACATGGAATTGTAGTTAGGGATGGCGAGTGAATTAGAGACGTTATGCGGACAAGCTTTTGGAGAAAATTTTCTTATTGGTGTAATTGATAACCGAATCGATAATCCCCAAAAATCAATAAATCGAAATCAAAAAAATTGAAACCTTATTGAAACGATAATGATAATAATATGTACAAATCCATAATCGATAGGTAATTATCGATAAGGGTCAAAATCGAATCGATAAATTGAATGCACACCCCTACATTTACGTACAAAAATATAGGGTGCGACATCATTCCCCTGGGAACATTCGTCCTTAATGTTTACTCTTAGAGACTTTGGAAAATTTTGGTAGTCTCCTCCGTACACTAGACAAAAATCAACCTGCACGTAGCCAAAAAACATACGATACATGCCACACATGGCGAATGTCTATAAATAGCAACACTTGGCCTTACACATCCGTCAATCATGAATACTGAAAGTCAAAAATAAGAGCTTACCTGATGACCTACTGGCCTGAATATAGTTGTGCTAAAGTATCCAATATCGAGCCATATCTTCAGTTTGAAATAGGTGGGGATATTTATACTTCATTTCTTCCTCCGTTTCCCACGCCATCTCTCCTACATTCTTGCTTCACCATAAAACCTTCACGGAGGCTACCAATTAATTTCATAGCTTGCGGATTTTTCGGTCAAGGATGGTAACTAGAACTTCCTCATATGAAAAGTCATCCGTAATCTGTACATCATCAATGGGCACTACTCGGGTAGGATCGCCAATGCACTTCCGTAGAATAGATACGTGAAAAATTGGATGGAAAGACTCCAATTCCGAGGGCAATAAGCTACTTGTCCCACTCTCGGAATAATCCTATAAGGCCCAATATACCGTGGGCTAAGCTTTTCTTTCTTTCCAAACCTCATCACGCCCTTCATAAGCGACACCTTTAAGGACACCCAATCATGAACCCTGAACTCTAAGTATCGTCGCTACATGTCAGAAAATGACTTATGTCGACTCTAGGCTGTCAACAGTCACTCCTGGATAAGCTTTACCTTCTCTATGGCCTGCTAATCAAGTCTGGCCAATGTAACCCAGATTCTCCAACATCAAACCACCCTATAGGAGATTTGCACTTATGCCCATACAAAGCCTCGTACGGAGCCATCTGGATACTAGAGTGGTAATTGTTATTATATGCAAACTCGATAAGAGGTAGATGTTTATCCCAACTTTTTTACAATCCAACACACATGCTCGTAACATGCCCTCGAGCGTCTGAATTGTGTGCTTGACTTGTCCATCAGTCTGTGGATGAAAAGCTATGTTGGGATTCACCTGAGTCCCTAAATCTCTCTGAAATGACCTCCATAAATATGGGGTAAACTGGGCCCCACTGTCAGATATACTGGTACTCCGTGTAGCCGCACTATCTCCTTAATATATAACTTCGCATAATCTTCGGCAGTATATGTAGATCTGACTGGTAGGAAATGAGTTGATTTCGTGAGCCTATCGACTATCACCCATATAGAATCGAAATTACAATAAGAACGAGGAAAACCTACAATGAAGTCCATGTTTATCGCCTCCCATTTCCACGTTGGGATCTCTATAGTCTGCATTAGCCCTCTGGGCTTCTGGTTCTCTACCTTCACCTGCTGGCAACTAGGACACAGGGCGACAAACTCATCAATGTTCTTCTTCATATCATTCCACCAGTACACATCCTTAATGTCATGATACTACTTCGCCGACCTAGGATGTATGGAGTACCATGAATAATTTTCCTTTGACATAATCCTATCTTGTAGCCCTGCTACATCTGGAACACAGACGACCCCTATATCTGAGAACTCCATCTCCCTTGAGCTCTAACAATGGCTTCTTCTGTTGTGGAACCCACTCTCTCAACTCAACCAACTCTGGGTCCTCGTACTGCCTTTCCTTGACTTCAGCAATGAGAGGTGATTTTTGCAGTGTTTTGGAGTACAACTCCACCATCGTCAGAATCTACTAACCGAACCCCCAAACAAGCGAATTGATGAATCTCTCTAGCTAATTGTCTTTTCTCAGACTCTACATGTGCTAAACTTCCCATAGATTGGCGACTTAAGGCATCTGCTCCAACATTAACTTTCCCTAGATGGTAGAGATGTTAACATCGTAATCTTTCAATAACTCTAGCCATCGCCTCTGTCGCAAATTCAACTCTTTTTGCTTGAAGATATGTTGTAGGATTTTATGATATGTAAATACATTAATGTTTACCTTGAAAATGGTAATTACAATTATATTTGATTATGTGGTTCTACAAGTACGTGATTTATTTTAATACCAGTTGTTTAAGAAGTAGATACTAGGGGGAAGTTAGAAAACGAAATAAGAGCGAAAGGTAATGAAATTATGCAAACCAAGCAGTGGAGGGACAGGGTCTCGAGCTTGGTCAGAATTAACCTCGAGGTTGAGCTCAAGAGCATGACAACGGGCTATCGAGAATCATATAGCAATATTAAAGGCCTCGAAGATGGCCTATTTGTGATTAATAACAAGAAATAAATGAAGAAAAACTAATGAACACAATAAATGAAAGACAATAAATCAGTGAAACAATTGTAGAGCACATTTTAGTTAGAGAGCAGAGAATATTCTTGTTCTTCTATTCAATATCATGTATCTTACAAAGTGACAAAGGCCCTCTTTATATATGAGGGGGAATCCGAACATAGTACATGTGTAATTACAAAAGAGAGATGGTTGGTACAACCATTTAATGCCACGGTACGGGCCTGTACTATTTTGTGTACTTGCTCAGCTTTAACCACGTGCCTTTTGGGGATTTTTCGCCTTTCCACGATGGTCTTCGACCTACACTGCTTCGGGGTCGAGAACCCTCGATTCCAAAACTTGAACCTTCGAGCCTTCTGAGTGTCGTAACGATCGTAAAATCGGATTCTCCGATTTTAGCCGTATACGATTAACATAAAAACACCATACAAATAATGCGGCCACATCTTAAGTGTACGGATAACCGCAACTAACTCGAGGTCATGGGTCGGATAATTCCTCTCGTGCTTCCTCAACTACCTTGAAGCATACAAAATTACCTTCCCATGTTGCATAAGGACACATCCTAACCCGACACCCGAAGCATCACAATACACGACATAACCCTCTAGACCCTATGGAAGTTTTAGAACTGGCGCTGAGGTCAACCTGTTCTTAAGCTCTTGGAAACTCCACTCGCAAGCCTCGATCCACTAAAACTTAGCTGCTTTCTGAGTCACCTTCGTCAATGGTGCCGAAAGGGAAGAAAAACCTTCTACGAACCTCCGATAGTAGCCTGCTAAGCCTAGACAGCTACAAACCTTTGTCGGAGTGGTAGGTCTAGACCAGGATTTCACGGCCTCAATCTTCTGAGTGTCTACCTTTATAACTTCATCGGATATAGTATTCCTCAAGAATGCTACAGACTTCAACCAGAACTCACATTTAAAAAACTTAGCATACAACTTACGATCACGGAGGGTTTGGAGTACTGCTAACAGGTGGTCCACATGCTCTGCTTCTGAACGTGAGTAAACTAGAATATCATCGATAAATACTATCACTAATTTGGCGGGTGCATTCTCCAGCCCGAAGGACATGACAAGGAACTCGAAGTGGCCATATTGGGTCCTAAAGGATGTCTTCGGAATATCTTTCTCCCGAACTCTGACCTGGTGGTGCCCCGACCTCAAATCTATATTTGAAAAGCATCTAGCCCCTTGCAACTGATCAAACAAGTCATCAATCCTTAGAAGTGGATGCCTTTAATAGTTACCTTGTTCAGCTACCTATAATCGATACACATCCTCAGCGAGTCGTCTTTCTTCTGCACAAATAGTACTGGTGCACCCCAAGGTGAGGTACTGGGATTGATGAAACCTTTCTCCAACAAATCTTTTAACTGCTCCTTCAACTCCTTCAATTCGGCAAATGCCATTCTATACGGAAGGATGGATATTGGTTGAGTTCCCGAAAGCAAATGGATGCTAAAATCAATCTCTCGCTCTGGAGGAATACCTAGAAGATCATCTAGAAACACATCTGTGTATTCTTTGGCTACTGGAATAGACTGAAGTGTAGGTATCTCAATATCTACATCTCTAACTCGCACAATATGATAAATGCACCCTTTTGTTTTCATTTTCCTCGCCTTCAGATAGGAAATAAACCTACCTCTGGGTGTCGCTGTATTACCTACCCATTTAAGGATTGGGTCACTCGAAAAATGAAATATGGCTGCCTTTGCTCGGCCCTTGATAGCATCAAAATCCATCATCTCTAGCTCAACTAGGTTGGTTGAGGTCCGACAACTACAAACTATCATCGTACAACCTCGGTAAACCCGTCTAGAAATAATCGGTTCTCCGACCGGTGTAGATACTGAAAAAGTATCACTTAGATTTTAGGCACTATACCAATCTTCCTCGCAAAAAATGGGGCAATATACAATAAATTAGATCCTGGGTCTATCAAGGCATAAGCATCGTGAGAGAAAATGGTCAATATACCTGTCACAACATCTGGTGAAGACTCCTGGTCCTGTCGACCCGCTAAAGCATATATACAATTCTAGTTACCACCTGAACTGGAACCTCTACCTACGCCTCGACCTCTATCAACCGAAGACTGAGACTCGCGCCCTGAAGGATGCACGGACATAGATGATCCTGTTGCTAAACTCGCAGAATCTCTATTTGGTCAATCCCGCACCATATTCCCCGGACGCCCACATGTATAATAAGCATCAAAACCTGCTCGACATTGGCCCAAGAGTCCTCTACCACAGATGTCACACCGCGGCGGAAATGACCATGTGTTCCTTGAACCTCGTTGTCGCTGCAAACCCGACGCCCGTGAGCTCTCACCTGGTACTGAATGAGTATAACGATCATACCTGTAACCCTGTAACTGAGGTGGCGAAGGCCTAGGTGGCCGCCCGAAGTACTGGGGGCCTATAACTACCCTGGGGCTTCTCCTGAGACATGGAAAATCTCATCTTTTTACGCTGCCCTTGCTTAGTCCTCTCTGTACCCTGCTGTCGACGCCCACCCCTTTCTATATTTTGGGCGAATGCCTGAATCCAGTAGATATCCATACTATCCTGCAATGCAGCGGTGGCACATGCCTCGATCAACGCTAGGGCAAACCCTACTATAAACCTGTAGGTCCTATCGCGCATAGTAGCAACTATAGATGGTGCATAACTGGATAATGAGTCAAAATAGAGACTATGCTCTCGAAAACTCATATTGCCCTGCTTGAGGTCTAAAAACTGATCAACTCGAGCCTGTCGGATCTCCCGCAGTAAGTACTAGTCAAGTAAGGGGTATGCAAAATTCTCCCAAACAGCTGGAGGTGCATCACGTCCCCTGGACCCCTCCCATCCCTTGTACCAAAGGATAGATATATTTTGGAGTCGAAAAGATACTAGCTCAACTGCCTTTTTGTCCGTGCCATGCATAACCCGAAAGATCCTGTGAAGCTGATATATGAAATCCTGCAGGTCCTCCCTCTGATATGTCCTCGTGAACTCTAGGGTACTCAAAGCAATAAAATATCGGACCCTTGAACTCCCAGACCCCTCAGAATATCATGCACTAGTTGATGCCCTAGCCTGTTTCTGGTAGCTACCAACTATGTCAGCAAATGCACCGCACTCCTCAAGTCCCGATCTTATAGAAGTGGAGAGGTAAATGGATGTGCCGTATCCCTAGGAACCTCCTAAGGTGGTGGAGGAGCCGGTAATGGATGATTAAGGGTCTCGCCCTAGGCCTCAAACTGGGCCCCATCTACTGAGGGTACCCTGCTGGTCCCTTCACCTGTTGCTGTATCTCTCTTCTGGCCAGTCGTAGTCTTCCTAGTCACCATCATCTGTGTATGAAAACACCAACACGTAAGTTTAACTTAAATTTCCTGTAACCCAGTACTACAACACGATTTAGATTCGAAAAAAGGTAATCAACTCCTATCTTGGTCCTTCAAACTCTAGGTTTTACCTCCAACTAGAGCTTGAAAATGAGAGAAATTCAATTAGGGTTTGTGTGTAATTTTTGGGAGGAGGTTTGCAGGGGTTTAGGTCTATTTATTGTACCCTATTATCAGTGTATTATATGAAGGAGATAGGACTTTAAAAGGTCTCTTTGGACGACCTGTCACAACCCAAAATCATAACCTGTCGTGATGGCGCCTATCGTGGTACTAGGCAACCCGACATTTATGAATAACTCCAACACTTTTAACAAAATGGATTCTTAATGCAGTTTAAATATCAATTTCTCATAAACAAGATAAAAGATCCAAATACAATTGCGGAAAACTCCCAAATCGGATGTACATAAGTATCTAGGTGTCACAAGTCTGGAATACACTGTCCAACATAGTCTGAAACTAGAAACAATGAAAAGAATAGATAGAGAAGGAGAAAACAAGGACTACGAACGCCGAACAACTACCTCAAAGTCTCCAAAGATCAGTTGCACAAGGTCTTAACACCTACTGTGACCGAGAACACCTGGATCTGCACACGAAGTGTAGGGCGTAGCGTGAGTACAACTAACTCAGTTAGTAAAAATACTAAATAAAGAACTCAAAGATAGTTATAAGCTACACAGTTATAGTTCAAATTTCAGAAATTTTCAACATAAGAAAAATAGGCATGCTTCCAATTTCGACAATTTAGGCCAAATCAACTATCTCGTATCAAATTTGAATAAAACAGAATATGACATCTTTTAGAAAACTTCCAAACAGTGATATATGACAGCTAAGTACAACAATAAAGACATCAAGAGCATCTCAAAGCAGTACCCACTAAATCTTTCTTAGTAACTCAGCACTCGACACTTAACACTCGTACTCAATAGGTACCTGCACTCACTGGGGGTGTACAAACTCTGGAGGGTCTCCTTCAGCCCAAGCTCTATATTGTTGTGGCGTGCATCCCGATCCCATCAATATAAACTGCTATAAGGCTCGTTACGACGTGAAACCCGATCCATACATATACAACTTTAAGGCTCGTTGCGGCGTACACCCCGATCCACATAAATACAGCCCTGAGGCTCATTGCGGTGTGCAACCCGATCCACATATATACAGCCTTGAGGCTCATTGCGGCATGCAAATCGATCCACATAAATACATATCGCTCATATCTCGGCACTCAGGCCGTAACTCAGTCACCAACCTCTTCAGTCTCTCGGGCCCTCAAAAGTCATGGAAATCAGCCCAAACAACAATAACATGATGTATCAACAAAGAATAATAGAGACTGAGATATGATATCCAAGAAGAATCTAAGACTGAGTGCAAAGAACAAATTACAGGTAATTTAACAAGTACGTGGGCTCTGTGGGCTCCAACAATATCAACATATAACCGAAACATGATTTCTAACATGAATTGCAGCTAAATTTCTACAACACATGGAGAATATATAGCTAGCAACAAGTTATTCAACTTCACAATTTCCATGAAATGGACCATGTCCCAATTCCTATGGTGCACGCCCACACGCCCATCACCTATCATATGTGTCACCTCCAAACCAATCACATAACGTAAAATCCGGGGTTTCATACCATTAGACCCAAATTTAGAATTGTTACTTACCTCAATCCGAGCAAAATCCCTACCCCAATACGACTTATCCTCGCAAATCAGCCTCCGAACGTCTCTAATCTAGCCATAAATAATAAAATACAATCAACACGGGCTAAGGAATCAATTCCATAAGAAAATACGAAGTTTTAATCAAAAATCCAAAATCGGCTCAAAACCGGCCCCCTGGCCCATGTCTCGGAATCCAACAAAAATCACAAAACCCGAAAGCCCATTCAACCACGAGTCTAACCATAATGAATTTACTCAAATCCGATATCAAAATCTCATTCAAAACCTAAAAAATCTAGCCTAAGAACTTATAGAGATTTTTCCTAATTTTTCACCCTAAATCACAAATTAAATGATGGAATCAAAGGCATAATCATGAAAATTGACCAAAATTAGATAGGAATCACTTGCCCCAAACACCCACGCAAGAATCTCTCCAAAAATATCCTTCTACCGAGCTCCCAATTCAATTTTGTGTTATGAACTCAAAACCCTCAGTTTGAATCTTTTAATTCTGCCCAGGTGCGCCTCCTTCGCGAAAGTAGAAGCACCCTCGTATTCGCGAAGAACAATTGCCTCTAACCAATAATCCCTTCTTAGTGAACGTGATAGACCACTCGCGAACGCAACCTTTACTGACTCCTCACATCACGAACGCGACCTCACCTCCGGGAACGCATAGAACAAATGCATGGGGTCCCCAGTTGTCTCTTGTCTTCTTCGCGAACGCGCTCACCATCTCAAGTTCGCAATGTACTCTCCTCCCAGAACTTCCCGAACGCGTGCTCTCCTTCCTCATCCTCAAATTACACTTCACGAACACCAGACCATTCTCACGAACACGTAAGAGGAAACCAGATCCACCCAAAAACCATCAAACTCAACTTCAGCAGTCTCCCAACTTCACTTCTTGGTCCGTTAACCACCCAAAACTCACCCGAGGCCCTCAGGACCTCAATCAAGCATACCATCAAGTCTCATATTATCATATGAGCTTAGTTGAACCCTCAAATCACCTCAAACAACATCAAAAACATAAATCGCACATAGATTCGAGCCTAATGAACTTTGGAACTTCCAATTTCTACAACTGATGCCGAAACCTATCAAATCATGTCCGATTGTCCCCAAAATTTTCATACAAGTCAGAAATGACACCACAGACCTACTCCAACTTTCAGAATCGGAATCCGACCCCGATATCAAAAAGTCCACTCCCGGTCAAATTTCTCAAAAATCCAATTTTCGCCATTTCAAGCTTAATTCCACTACGGACCTCCAAATCATAATCCGGACATACTCCTAAGTCCAAAATCACCCAACGGAACTAGCGGGACCATAAAAATTCAAATCCGGGGTCGTTTGCACATAATTCAATATTCGGTCAACTTTTCCAAGTTAAGCTTTCCATTATGAGATTAAGTGTCTCAATTCATTCCGAAATCCTTCCGGACCCGAACCAACTACCCCTGTAAGTCATAAAACAATAGCAAAACAAAAAATGATCATAAAATGGGAGAACTACATTAAAACTCTCGAAACGACCGACCGGGTCGTGTACTGGCCCATTTTCGGACTCTCATTTAAGCAAGTGGGTGACACACCTGCTTGTCACCTAGCAGCGTGCGTAGTCTTGCAAAAATGCATATGTCTCTCTACTCTGATGTCTTATTGACAAATGATTTAATGCGTTACAAAATAGACTCATAGATCTTCAATTTGATAGGTTTAACACCCCGTAACTCTAAGTATATTGGGAGAAAATCATAGTTACATTTGTCCCAAATTTCTTTAAAACTTATCAACGTACTTGTGATGACTTTCATCGACTTTTATTCCACAACTTGCTTGACTTCAAAACATAACACACGACTATCATACGACTAACATAACTCATAACATAATTTCCTTATCATGTTAAGTACCCTAGTCTCACCCCAAAAGTACATGTTATAATATTCCCAACTTGCCGACTTTCGACGAAATATTATTTTCTTCAATTCCATTAGCTTCTGAATTTTCCAACCCTCTTTGTACTTGTTGTTCATGATCTTCAATATTTGTAACCTCCAAGGTAACATGATTAACTTACTTTATATACTTTTAAATATGATCTCATTTTTTGTCCTACATTAGTTTGCTTACGACACACTTTTACGTACGAAAATATAGGGTGTGACAGGTTTCCACGTAAAAAGTTTGGTGTCATTGTGACTCTTTTATTCTTGTTAATTACCGTATCTCGGTGCTACATTATTGTTTCACTTTTATTACCGTGAATATTATTTCTGTGGGAATTTATTCCCAACACTTGATTCTACTTGCACAACTTGAGATGATAAATTGCAAGCAAGATAGAGCAACTCCCAAAGAAATTATTCAATTTAAGGGAGTTTAAGTGACTAATAGCCTGTTTGGCCAAGCTGGAGAAATCAGCTTATTTTGAGAAGTACTTTTTTCAAAAGTGTTTTTGAAAAAAGTAATTTCGTTGATAAACAGTTTGTGTTTGGCAAATAACTCTGAAAAATATTTTTGAGCAATAATTTGTGTTTGGCCAAGCTTTTCAGAAAGTGCTTTTAAGTATCAAATTACGAATAAGGACATGAATAGATTTACTTACTAGTTAATATTATAAGTAAATAAATAATCTCAAAAATTTGTTATTACATGCAATAATTAAATTTTTTTCATTTTCTTAAAGTAAAATATGAAAATAAAATTTAAAGTACTTAATTCTTTTAATATAAGTGAAATATATTAAAATCATTCAACAAATATAAAAGCTTTCACTCCTAAAGTCACTATATATTAGAAAGCTATCCTAAAAATAATAAGAAATATTTATACATTAATATCCTAAGTATGAGGTCTAACGGTTATTTTGATATATATTATATTTTGTTAAATGTATTTTTGGTAAGAAGAAAAGTCAAAAGTGTTTCTGCTTCTTCTTTTGGGAAGAAGCTACTTTTTTCTGCTTCTCATAAACTGCTTCTGCTTCTTCCCAAAAACACTTATTTTCCCCTAAAAAGCTTGGACAAACATCTCAAGTTAAAAAAAAAAATATTTACGAAAAAAATATTTTTGACTTGTTGAGAAGCTTGATCAAACAGACTATAAATTTGAGATTAGAGTTACATGGTGGACCTAGGACTTGCAAAACATGGTGGACCACTGAAAAAGGATGGAAAAAAGCAAGTGGGAGTCTGATCTCTATTCCTGTGAGTAAATTACACATTATTTAATTAAGTGTACTATTCAACTTTTTTGGATCACAAATGCTAACAAATAATATGAAATTAATTCTAGAAAAGTACGTATCTAAACTACTATTCCCTCCGTTTCAAATTAGATAAGGTACTTTTTTTTAGTCTGTTCCAAAATAAAAGACATATTTCTAAATTTAGAAATAATTCAACTCTAAACTCTTCATTTTATTAATTTTACCCTTAATGAGAAGCTTTTAAAACTACACAAATCTTATGAACCTACAAAACTTTTATCCCTTAAGCTTTTAACACTACAAGTTTCAAAAATCTTTTTTTTTCTTAAACTTCGTGTCAAGTTAAACTACGTTTAAATTGAAACGGAGGGACTACTACTTAATATAGCGGAGAGACCATAGGCTTTAAATCCGATTCTAACTGAATGGTAAGCAACACCAAACTTGTATATTATGCTTTCTACCAAATATCATTCATCATTTTGACGGTGTAACCATGCATTTACATATCAGTAGTGTATATGCATGCTTCTGTTTTGGATGATGTAATACTAGAACTACTGATCGATAGTGAAGAGTGAAAATGAGTGTTGCGCCGTCAAGAAGAGTGTCAAGCATCAACTAAGGGTCTGTACTCTGCTCTGCACAGTCTTTTTCCGGTTAATAATGCGTATCTGCTCTTCTTCTTCTTCTGTCTGCAACAATATCTGACCAAAGTTAGCTGCTAATCATCATATTCTTTACCTGATCTACTTCTTCAGATGCATGCATGGCTGCTCTGTCTAATCATGCATATAGCTAGTTTACCACTTCTATTATATTAGTGGTACTGTCTGAAACGCTAAAGCTCCTCTATAAATTGCGCTCAGTATTCCAATGTTTACTTCATCGAGAAAATTAAATTAGTAGTATTTATTCTGTTTCATAAAAACTTTAGTTCACATGGCCTTCACTAACATGAAGTATCTTTCCTTGATGATATTAATGGTAGCCTTGCAAGTGCAATGCTCAGGTATCATTTTCTCACTTTTGTCTTTCTATTTGTGCAAGACTTCGCATTTACTCTGCTTTAATCTATTTTGCAGACTGTTTATTGCTAAGTGGACAGTCACATGGAAAAACCGCCACGCAACACAGCAGAAAGGTTGTTTATCTTTTTGTATATATATATATATATATATATATATATATATATATATATATATATATATATATATATATATATATATATATATATATATATATATATATTCAGGTGATTTGATTTATTTATTATTATTGCAGGTGCTTTACATGTTAAAGGAGAAAGAGACAGAAGCAATTGCTGTAACTGGAAGTGAAATTACTAAAGAAGGACATGGATATGGAAAAACAATAAGCACAGGGAACAATGGGAAGAACAATAAGTTGGAATTAGGTGTGGAATTAAGAGAAGCACCTGCGAGTCCAGACCCTTTGCACCATCATGGGATTATGCCATAGCTGACACTGCTTGTCATATTTACTTCTGCACACTAATCGGCTTGTTTAGTTTTCCTTTCTTTTTTGGGGTCTGCCCTTTCAATGGGGGGTTATAGTTCTAAGACAAATATTATGTTAAAAGGCTTTTAAAAACTTGCACGAAGCTTTTGCTATGTAAAATATTCCATATTGTTAATTACCTCCTCTTGTCAAGAATTTAATTTTGTCTTCTGTTAATTTTCTCTAGTTTCGTCTATGCGAAATGGAATTTTTTTTTCTTTGTTTACCAAGTTCGGTCCACAGGCTGTCAAGACCTAAAATTCAACTAGTCGTGATGACACCTAACCCAATCTGCTAGGTATGCTAATTAACAACTAGCCAATTACAATGAAATTAATCAGACAATTAAATAAAAGAAAATATTTGAAACTGATATGTTCTCCTGGACTGGTAATACAAATCATGAGCTTTTAAAATTAAAATTTACAAAGATGGTATGAAATAAATACATCATCTGTTCGAAATGTACATAAACAAATTTTTCGAAATGTACATAAATAAATTTTTATAAATCTAAGGCTACCATGAATAAGATGCAGCTACAATCGGAATGCAGGTACGTCTTCAATTCCATCTCTCGTCGATCACATCAACATCATCAGCCAACATCTGCAAGCAAGGTGCAGAAGTGTAGTATGAGTATACAACCCCATGTACTCAATAAGTAACAAATCTAACCTAGGGTTGAAAGTAGTGACGAGCTGGAACAAAGGTCGAGTCCAACACCAATAACCAACAGCAGTTCGTAATAACGTAAAGCAAGTAATAAAAGAAGTAATTCAGAGATAAAATGATGAGCTCATTCATAGTTTCCCCGAAAAATAGTTTCGCTTTCAAGTATATGAGTGAAAATCCAAGATTTTTTACCGAAATTGCCAAAAATATGAGCAAGTTTGAAAACTGTAATTTTTCCAAAAAGCTTTCCACAGTAAATGTTTCATTTTCAAATAGCGTGAGAAAAATACATCTCTATGCCTATATGTCAATATGTGTGAGAAGTCATGAATGACGTGATACTGTACAACATGGGGAATAAATGCATCTTTATGCCTGTATGTCATATGTGCATGTCAATATCATGTACTTCAGATATGAACTCATGTACTCACACTCTCAGAGTACTGAATCTCGCTGTCTCACTCTTTCCACTCATCACGCTCATATGAATGCTTCGGACAAGATCCAGCCTATGGGGAAGATCCATATTACCTCGGAATATATACATCAACTGACCATCAGTCACTCAATACTAAGTAGGGACAAATCCAGCACATGGGGAAGATCCATCCCAGGTAATAAATGCTTCGGACAAGATCCATTTCTAGGAAAGATCCATCTCTCAATTAATCAACCACGCTCACTAGGGTGTGTACAGACTCCAGAGGGGCTCCTTCAGCCCAAGCGCTATCATAAATCAGTATAACCTCTGCGGCATGTAGCCCGAACCCATAAATGTCACTCATAATCAGGCCCTCGACCTCACTAAGCTATCAATTTCTCAAGTCTCTCGGGCTCACAATGCCATGAAATTTAGCCCAAAATGATGATATTTGTCAATAACTGGTAACAGATACTGAGGTATGATATGCATATCAATGCGTATGACTGAGTGTGTAATGCAATAAAAGAAGCTAACTCACAACAGAAATGACCTCAGTGGGTCCCAACAGGATAAGCAAGTAGCCTAGACATGATTTCTAATATGGATCACAGTTCAATAGCTCAAGTATGTAGAAATTTCATGGTTATAGGTAAGATCAGGTAACTACACAATACCACAAAAATAGCGGAGTCACAATTCACATGGTGCACACCCGTCGTCTAGCATGTGCGTCACCTCAACACCAATCACATAGCATGTAATTCAGTGTTTCATACCCTCAGCACCAAGTTTAGAAGTGTTACTTACCTCAAACAAGCCAAATTCCTATACTGAGCAAGCCAAGCGATACTCCAAAACTGCCATCTCGCGCGTACCGACCTCCGAACGGCTCAAAACTAGCCAAAAGTAACTCAAATACATCAAATAATGACCAAATAAGAAACAAACACATCGATAAATGTTGAATCTTTAGTCAAAAACCCAAAATCATCCAAAAGTTCAATCCGAACCCGCACTCTGGAACCCGACAAAACTCACAAAATTTGACAACCCATTCAATTACGAGTCCAACCATACTAGTTTCATTCAAATCAGACTTCAAACCGATGTTCAAAACTCAAAAATTCACATTATGAAACTTTAGGCTAAAACCCCTAATTTCTCTTTAAAATTCATCAACCAATTGTCAAAAATGAAGATAAATTCATGAAATAAGATCAAAACCAAGTGTAGAATAGATACCCCAATTCTTGTGATGAATTCACTCTTCAAAGTCACCCAAAACTGAGCTCCAAGTCTCAAAATGAGAATAAAACGGTCAACTATCGAAAAATATAGCTTCTGGCCAACGTTTTTCTTTTTTGTGAATAAAGGGTCGCTTCCGCGGCGTTGCTTTTGCGACAAAATTCCCTCTCCTATGGAAAACACTGGAGGTTTTCTCTACTTCACCTATGCAACAGGAACCGCTTCTGCGCAAGCACAAGTGCGAGACAAAACGCACTTCTGCGCACAAACCCGCTTCTGCGATCACAGCTTCCGCTTTTGCGCACATGCAAGGGCTCCCCTTCCTCCGCATCTGTGATAATCTCCAACCAAGCCTTCCTTTGATATTCTGACCAACTGTCCACATATGTGGGCGTTCTTTCTCAAATGCTGAAACACCAGAAACAATAGCCTTCAACAATGCAACATGAAACGAAAATTATCCGAACCCCGTTCGAAACTCACTCGAGCTACTCGGGACCCCGTCCAAATATATCAGCAAGTCCCATAACACAACACAGACCTATTCGCGGCCTTAAATCACGCATAACAAAATCGGAACGACGAATCGCACCTCAAATCAAACTTCAATAAACCTTGAACTTTCAACTTCCATATCTCGTGTCGAAACATAGCAACCCATAATTAACCTAAATTTTGGATTCAAGTCCCAAATGACATAACGAAGCTATTCGAATTACCGGAAGCACAATCCGAATCCGATATCAAAAAGTCAACTTCAGATCAAACTTATGAACTTTTCAAACCTTCAAATTTTCAACTTTCGCCAATTTGTGCCGAAACCTTCTAGAAACATCCAAATGCAAATTTGAGCTTACATCCGAGTCCAAAATCTCCATCCGGACCTAAAGGAATCATCAAAACTCTTTCCAGGGTCAAATTCACAAAAAGTCAAACTTGGTCAACTCTTCCAACTTGAAGCTTCAACGATGAAATTCATTCTTCCAAATCGATTTCGAATAACCTGAAAACTAAACCGACGATTCACATAGGTCATAATACATCATGTGGAGCTACTCATGCCCGTAAACTCCGGAGGTAAGTGCAAATTCTCAAATCGGTCGGTCGGATCGTTACATAGACTCGTTGATGTACGACTAGATTCTTTTTCGTAAACTACTTTATGTATATTCTTGCTTCATTATCTTTATTCTATATAATATTGTACTTTACTAAATTGCAACTTTTCCTTTGATAGTATGGGCGTTTGGAAATAAGAATCGTAAAATTCCAAAAAAAAAAAGTGAAAAAAAATTTCAAGTGAAAATGTTATTTAAAAATTAGAGTTGCGTATGGACATTAACATAATTTTGGGTTGTTTTTGAAGTTTTGTGGGTGATGTGAGTGAAAATTTTGAAAAACAACTTTGTGAAGTTTTTCAAATTTTCGAAAAATTTCAAAATTTATTTTCAAGTAAATATTGAAAATTTTATGGCCCAACACTGATTTCGAAAAAAAGTAAAAACTTTTCGAAAAAAGTGAAAAAAATCTCATGTCCAAACGGGCTGAAAAGGAGTCCGGAACCCAATTATTGGGTTTCTGGACAAAAGTGACGTTAATATGTGGAAAAAAAAGTTACAATTCTATATATAACGCGATAATATACCGTGTTATACATATACAGCGCCTAGGTTTTCCGTGTTATGCACTGACCATTTGACTGGCAGGTGTAGCGCATGAAAATACAACGCTATTCCTTTTTTTTAGAACTCTTCTTCTTCCCCACGATCAGAACTCAAACTCCTCCCCCATTTTTTATTTCTCCCAACCACGGTCCCCTCCCCCTCCCCTTTTCTTCTTCAAAAGAAAATCTTGTGGGACCCACCGTCACACAAATCTCTAAGAACGTAGGTCCCACATCATAGTAAAGTATCGTGTTATTGTGGTTTCATTATTTTGGACTCAAATTTTCAACTATCTCACTTTCCGAAAATCATAAATCGAGGTATTTCGATTTATTTTATGTCGAAACATGTATAATAATGCATTTTAGTTGACTTGAATTTGTTCCATGTCGTTTTGTGTTTTATTTGGGAAACCAGTATGTTATATTTATCCGGATTTAGATATTAGTGTTCTAAAAAAAATGTAAAATTGAGAAATAATTTTTTCTGTTAATAAAAATGTTAATTAATATCGTTTACTATTTTATATGTATTTTTGTGAATGCTATGTGATTAAAATGTATTTGTTGTTTATAGTTAGTTTAAATTATTTATTAGCGTAGTAAAATGTAGAACCTTTTAGCGTAGTAAAATATAGAGTCTTTTAGCGTAGTAAAGTGTAGAGTAGTTTAGCGTAGAATCCATGTAGTTTAAGTATCTCTTATACTGGTAGATGAAATACAAACTTTGTACAATTAAATAATTAAAAATTAAAAATTTAAATTATAAAATAAACACACAAAATTATAAAAATATTGAATTTGATACACATAATTATTCATGATAGTTTGATGCTATTGGGACTCAAATATCGAGCCTGGAGCCCATAGGTATATATACTCTGTCCAATTAAATTATTAAAAATTAATAATTTAATTGATAAAACAAACACACATAATTATTCATGATAGCTTGGTGCTACTGGGCCTCAAATATCGAGCATGGAATCCATAGGTATATATACTATATCCAATTAAATTATTAAAAATTAAAAATTTAATTTATAAAACAAACACACGAAATTATAAAAATATTGAAATCAAGATAGCTTGGTGCTACTAGGCCATAAATATCGAGCCTGGAACCCAATAGATATATATACCCTGTCCAATAAATATTGTATAAATCAAAAAATTAATTATTTAATTTACAGATTAAACATACAATTAATGTTGTTTAATTTACAGTTGACGATATGGACGTGCCGCCTATACATCTCGACCCTTAATCCGCTGAGCTGTTAGTGTTACGGGGCGATCATAGGTCCACCCACGTATGTGAGGGAGAGTTACTGTTTTAGACTCTCCGTGCTAGGAGAGTGGACGACCTGTGGGATTTTTTGAGGGACAGAGATCTCCATCATCGTGTAGTCCAGCGCTTGAAGGATACGAGATTCTATAGGATTTTTCAGATCGGGCGGCTGCAGCTCGACTGGTCTTTGATCACGGCGTTGATTGAGCGGTTGGGGACACAAAACACTGCAGCTCGCTCGTATTCTTGCCTAATAAATTCCATGTGCCTCCGAAATTTATGTTGTTGGTGGTCTGTTGCTGCCATCCACATCAAATCATGCAGATCCTTGTTGGAATATGCTTTCTGAAAATTGGCCTTAAAGTGCCTCACACAGTAACGGTAGTAGGCATAAGGTTCTTGCCATGCAAGCATGTTCTCCGCAGAACTTAAGATACCACCGTGCCGATAAGATATTAGAAAAATACCGGAACACTGTTTGACAACGTGCTTTTTCAAGTGGTTCAAAAATAGCGTCCACGTCTCTTGGCTTTCATTGGCACAAACAACAAAAGCTAGAGGAAATATCTGTCCATTAGCATCTACTGCCACGGCTATCAACAGCTTGATATCGTACTTTCCATAGACATGAGTGTCGTCTATGGATATTACGGGCCGGTAATGCAAAAAACCATCAATTGCTGGTTTAAACACCTAGAACACATAATTGAATATATATTCTGGTTTTTCCGGACTCCGCTCAATCTTCCATTCAACAACCGTCCCGGGGTTAAAGTGCTGTAGTGCGGCCATGTGACTGGGTAGAGCTGCAAATGACTTATCCCAGTTACCATAGACAATTTCAAATGCTCGTTTGCGCCCGAGATATGCCTTTCTTTTGGTAATGGTATGGCCATATTCCTGGTTGACTGATGTATGCACCCTTTGATTTTATACCTTATGGACGTTTCGAGACGTGGAATAAGGACAAGAGAAATCAAGTCAATATCCAAGTTGAAGTGATTCTCGTTGAATGTGTCCATTTCACATGTGTGGGTGGGAATGTATTTACCCACTTTCCACAGACCTGTCTTCTTCTTGCTCGCACGCAACATCCAATGACATGGCCAAAACCACATGCGGCAAGCAACCTTGTATACAACGGGACTTGACTCCTATACCATCATCTCACGACACTCTTTTACGTTGTGCATTTTACAAGCCCTGCTTACGCGCACTTTATTAGGAAAAAACATGCCCTTTGCCAGCACCGTTGGTCTAGACTCATCCCACATTACTGTCCGAATTTCATCAAAATCCCTTGTGAGAGCTTCCACATCCGGAATGCTTGGAAAGTTATCAAGGTAAGGAATCTTCCTTGAATGAAACGACACTTGGGACTCGTACACTCTTCGTCTAGGGGGTGGGGTGGAGCATACTCTCTCGTCAATTCAGGTCCTTCATTCTCATCCTCCTCATCACCATCCTCACGAGGGAAGGGTGTCTCGTCTCCGGATTCCTCGGCATTATTGTCGTAATCACTGTTCTTTTCCTCACTCTGTGCATCTGTCAGATCTCGATTTAATACATCGTCTTCGGGCAATTGAGTGAGATAGGTGGTTCAACTTTCTCGTTTTCACTGCACAACCAACAAAATAATAAGCTAATGAAATTAATAAATACTTTCCATATAGCTGTATCACTTCAATTACAAGTTGTAATGTGATGAAATTCCATGATGGATATTTTCATGTTGGTGATGACTCCCGGATGGACCACCATGATCCAACACACCAAAACTAGGCATATTCCAACTACGCGTGGGTTCATAACTTGTAAAATTCATATCCGGCTGGTACTCCCTGTGGAAGATATGAGCGTTAATACAAATTCAATACAACAAAAATTCACATCATAACACAAAAGAAAATTGAAGTTTACCACTCGTCTTGTGAATTATGTAAAGTAGGAGAGAAATTATTTCCTCGCTGCTCGTTCACCGGCGATGATAAGTTTAAATCAAGGAAAACTCTTTCATCCGGAACCTGTCCGGCAAAAACTGCTCCAGAATAACCACCCGATGATTGGGGTTATCCCTACTACGGGCAACCTCATTGTTGGGAACGTCTTCGACCTTGACGTACATATCCAACATTTTGATTACAAGAAATTTCCGGAATTCATCCGGAGTCTTCAGAAAATCCTTCAAAGTTTCATCATCGTCGATGTTAAACTCTGAGTAAAAAGTAACCATTGCGAAGTGACGGAATATATCTTCCGGTTACTTTAAGTTTCACCGAACGTTTTCTCACACTCATTTTTTTGCATAACAACGATACCAATTTATCGTACTCCATTGTAAGTGGCAATTTAACATGGCACTATTGAGATAAACTGTACCTCACAGAGTTATTCTCCATCACAACCTCACTCCCCCAATATAATGAAACTCTTATTCTACGCTCTCCAGACATTATGAAAAAATGCTTGAGAATTTAACAAGAAATAATTGAACGGAGTTAGAATATTTTTTGAATGGATTTTTCTAAAATCCTAACCCCTTTATATAAGGAAATGGTTCTGAAATTTTTGATGTATATCGCTCTTTTAATGTGCGCTATATTAGTGGGCCCAGAAACAAGTATAGCGCGTTTATTTCATGCGATATACATGTATAGTGTTGTATTTTCATGCGCTATACCTGCCAGTCAAATCGTCAATGCATAACGCGAAAAATCTGGGCGTTATATATGTATAGCGCGGTAATATATTGCTCTATACATTAACGGACAAACTCCGTTAATGTATAGCGCGGTATATTACCGCGTTATATATAGAAATGTAACTTATTTTTTTTTCACACATTAATGTCACTTTTGTCTAGAAATCCAATAATTGGGTTCCGGACTCCTCGTAGTCTCTCACTAGGTTATAAAAAATAAAACAAACTAATACTTCTTCAGCTTTGAGTTCAATCGAACACTGTTTTATTATAAGATGAATGGAGAGTACTATGCTGTTTTTTTTCTTACATCTACCTATAGAATCTATGACGTGATCATATACTACTGCCACTAACTAGAAGATTAAGATAGTGGGATACATCAAACCTACTATAGAACTCCCAGTTTCGGTTAACTTAGGTTGTCACTTGTCAGCACTATATTTAATGTGATTTGGATCACTTTCCAATGCATTTCCTCATATTATTTGCTTTTTGTTCGAAGCTTTAAGCAACTGATCAAGAATGACAGTCTTGTCCACCTGAGTATTATTATCATTTCGGGCAACCAAATCGAATAAATATTTTCATTAACTTTTCAATCTAATAAAACTTCTTCTCAATGTAAAGGACACCTGCATGCGCTTCCTTTCTCAGATTTCTCTGCAGTTTTTAAGGATAGTACAGAGGGCAGCACAGCTGCAAAATTTTGACAGTAGCTAGGACAGTGGTGACGGTGTAAATGATATGATGATTTTTTAGTAATTACACAGCCAGCTGAGTCCTCTTGTCTACATATTCCGTCCGTTTTAACGTGACATGTTAACTGGACAAATATTTAAGGATGTACGCAAATTTGTAGTATAATTTTATAATCTTAAATATGTTATGAAAAAGTTTATAACATAAAAATATGTCTTTTTAAGATAAAATACAATATATAAAGTTAAATTATTTTCAGGTATAAAAATTTATCATTCATTTGTAAAACGGACTAAAAGGGTAAGAGGATAACATAGAAAAAACATCTTTCGCATGGTAATGTAAAATTAACCTACAATCAGATATTAGTTTCCTTGCAATTATAATTCCATAATCTAGAAGATAGAATAATGATAATGTAATTAGTTAAATTTGACTAAAAATATAGTAGTAATTCTTATACTAATTGGTGTATATACGATATAATTCTATATTTCCAAAGATTTTAGATGGGTTGTTGAGCATGGATGATACTACTAGTATCAAATCAAAGACTGCATGACAGAGTGATCAATTACCAATTTGTAGCTGTATCCTTGTAAATGAAGCTGCCTAGAAAGTTATGAAACAATGGTCGCTAATTCTAGGCGACCTACGCTAAAATTTTCTCCTCCTAATTACTTCGTACCTAGTTCAACTTAGTAGCCCAAATCCATGTATACCTCATGGCGTATTCAGGATTTCAAAAGATGGAGCACTATTATTATGAAGATTTATGATTTACATTTGAAGAGTTCAATCTTTAGCTACAATACATGAAAACATAAAGAAATTTGGATTTCTCAAAAAGATAGATAATACTCAGATGCGGATCTAGGATTTAAAGGTGACGGGTGCTAAAATTTTCTTTAATGTACATCTTATAATAACGACTAATATATAACGATTGTCCGATTCGTTTTTTAGTTTATTTGCGCAATTTAATAAGCACTTTATTTGCAAATATGAAAATTACATCAATTTTTCAAATCCTACTTATGGATTTTCATTGGGTGTATATGTTATTATTGTCGTATGAATACTACATCTCACACATTAAGAAGCAAATACAATTAACATTTTAAAGAAGGAATCACACTTTTATTATTAATAATACAAGTAAAATCAATATTTTCACTAGCGAACTACATTTTTTTGTATGCTAAAAATAAATTTGCACAAGTAAAATAAAATCTTTAATAAGGGAACTTCATAATCGATTAGAATAAGGAAAAAAAACATCTTCAACAGATAAATTATACCCCATAAGTAAATGCGTAATTAGATAAACTACAAGATCTCAAAACTTAAAATCATAAATCTAATGCTTGCGAAATATTCATAATAATTTATTACTAAAGAGATTTAAATTGTATTTACCAATCATAGAATAACACAAATTTTTATGTTATTAAAAAAAAGAAATTATAAATTAATTTTGATCTCAATCTAAATCAAGACCCAAGTTTTTTTGATTTTGAAAGAAGGAAACTGAAAGATTTGAGATTAAGAAAAATGCTTATATTATGAAATTTTATTAATTTTGAAGGCTCTTGTTTGAGTGTTCTTGCTAAATATCATATATAAAGTAATAGATAGAGGAAAAAAATAAAAATAATAAACGACAGATAGGAAATTGGGAGGTAGCCAAAAAGGAAAATGACCGGGAGAAAAGAAATAAAAAGCACAACGAAAAGGGAAAGTCGGACAAGGTTTAAAATAAATTCCAACTTGAATTTACACACGAGAAAATCTTTTTAAAAAATCTACCAATCATGACACCTTTGTCTAGTTTGCAGATGAGTGTGACATGACCATATATTTAACCTAGTTTAAATTTTTTTACACATAAATATACGATAATTTTATCAATCGAGCGGTACCATACCACCTCACCCGTAAGGGTGGATCCGCCCCTGACTGCACCTGGCCTGTTTCAGTCGAAATATCTCCTTTTGATTTTGGATGATCATTAAGGATAGAATATCAGACCATTTTATACAAATCATGTTAATTATTTTGAAGAATCATATAACCTTTTTTACTATTACGTCCCATTATCTCTTAAATGGAGTATTAATTATGAAAGATTAATGTAGTCATCTAACTTTGATACACAGAAGATTGAGAAACTAATTTTCTGAGTATAAACTAATTCACATTGACAATTATTAAGTATTTTGACCCCCCCCCCCCCTTCGGCTCATGGCCTACACTTATCAAAATAATGTAGAATTAAATTGTTTTTGTACAGTAAAATGAAATGGGACCTTCTTGCAAAATGAGTACCTAAGGGCAACAAAACCCATGCGTTAAAACATGGCAAACTTGTAGCAAGTTTACAAAAGCCTGTTTATATGAACATTAACCTTAACTAAAGAAGCCGATTTGCATAAGAAAATAACATAGAAAGCAGTATTAACAGTTTATGGTCGCATTAAGGCAGCAGGTTTATTCTTAGGGATACCCCCATGATGGTGCAAAGGGTCTGGTCCCATAGGTGCTTCTCTTAATTCCACGTGATATTCCTCCAACTTATTACTAGTAGTAATATTATTCTTCCCATATTTTTCTGAGCTTATTGTTTTTCCAGTTCCATGTCCTTCATTTCTTCCACGTCCAGTTACATCAGTATTGGGTTCTGTCTCTTTCTCCTTCAAGTTGTGAAGCACCTGCAATGATATACAATTTTAGTTGTCTGTCCAAAAAAGTTTAACTTAATACAAATAATTCAAATCGATCTTCTTCCTCTACAGCAGGAATCGATAAATAAGACCTAATTCCTCTCTAAATATTTACACAAAGACAACCTTTCTGTTCTGAATTCTGTCTTGCCGCATGGTGGCCGCTTTTCCATGTAAACAACTACAGCCTGCTAACAACGTAATTAAAAACATTGTAAACAGTCTTGTAGAAAAATAATTAAAGATGAAAGGAAAGAGATATATCTAAACAAGGAAAGACATAAAGAGAGAAAGAGACCAGAGGATTGTGCTTGCATTGGAAAGAGGAAGATGCACAAGACCACCATTAAAATGAAATATGGCTGCAGCTTGTTATTAGTGAAAGCCATTTCATGTTTCTTAACGTTAATTAGAAAAACACTCAATGAAGTAAATATAGGAATAATAATAATCAAATTTATTGAGGAGCTCCAGCGTTAATTCATAAAAATATGAGAAGTGGGAACTAAATGATTATACAGCGCAGTCATTTAAGGATGTAGACATAACGAAATGATGATTGGCTGCTAGATTTGGACAGCTATCTGAAGAAGATCAGATACGCATTATTAACCAGAGTGAAATTAGTGGACCTATAATTGATGCTTTGACACCTTTCTTGATCTTCTGCAACGTACGTAACATAGCAGCTAATGGACGGCGCAACTATCACTTTCAATCCAGTAGTATGACTCTGTAACCCCAACTTTTTTTAACATTATATCAGCATACTGGAGGATGCATATAGAGTTTGAGTTTTTTATATACATCATTAGATATGTAAATTAAATCCGTAAAATTTTTAGCACATGAATTGTTTTAGGTACAATGCAAATTACAAAACCTTGCATCTAAGTTATACATAGAAATATAGTGGCAACAATTCAGCTGCATGTTATTTTACCAAAAACGTGATAAATCTTTTTAGAAGAGACTTAACGAATGAAATAGAAGGTTAATCCTAGTTAAATTTAATGACCGTCAGATCTATAAACGTGATGGTGGATAGAATGAAATTAAAGTGCCGTAATATTAAATAGCTGACAAAGATGCCGATAATGATTGACAATAAATACGTGAGAGAGCAGGCAGACTTGAAGCATGCAATGACAATAAATATAATATTAAAGGATAACTCGCCCCAAAGTACCAAGTGTTAAGAGTCAACTATCTCTTTGTCAATAATGCAGATGACAAGCAATGTGGATGGAACACTATGCCCTTGGATCTAGTATATGAAAATGTGTGTTTTAACTAGGGAATCAATAGAAAAGACATAGAATGTATATTCTTTGATAGTCAATGTTATAAAATATTTTTTGAGAGAGTTTCAAATGCCTTTTTTCTCTTCTTAGTTTCCTATATATAGGGAACATTCTTTGGGAATCCTAAAAAGTACAAGGGATCATTTTTCTAATCTAGAACTATCCTACCGTTATTATGAACTTCTTCTGCTCGACCTACCGCCGATCTCGTTCAAGATAGACCCTTCGTCTCCAGATGTTGGTCGACCCAAGCTTCGACCTCGGCCAACGACATTATTAAATGTGGTCCAAATTTCGGCCAATACAGTTAGTCGCTCCGCTTACCAAGGTCGTGGACCTCTCGTCCAGTGAGCGGATTACTCCACGTCCATTATGAAAGAAATTTGGTCGAAACCAGGTAATTAATGCCCGTTATGGCCGTGATTGGCGCGAGTGACGTCAAATGCTGTCATTGTCACACGCGTCATCATTGCATGTCTTCCTCATGTAGAGTCTGCACTGTTGGCGCTTCGGTTCTCGTGTTGCAGGTGCCTTTTGGCCTCGATTTTGATGCCGCCCAACCCTATAAATAGGGGAGGGGTTTTTCATTTGAAACTTTCATCGTTTCTTTCTTCTCTGATACTCATTCTCGTTTGTGATTTTCTCATCTGCTTCTTACAACCTCTTTTCTCCTAGTTTTTTCAATCCCTTTCTTGATCACTAACTTCGTATTTCATACCGTTGTTTGATTCATTATAATCATCATGTCGACTTCTCCTTATAGCCATGACGATGTTTCCGATGCTGCTCCTATGTCAGTGGCTATCCTTCCTACTGATGAAGAGATTTCAGTTGAGGGAGACGATAACTTCCCCGCTGTTGAAGGGGTGGTGCCTAAAAACCCTATTTCCCAGAACGATTTCCCTAAGGGCCCTGGACCTTCTCCTGAACCTGAGCTTTCTGAATCGAGAGAGGCTGAATTAGCTGAGATGCGGGCTAAATATCGCATCCCTTCTTACCTCGAGATCGTCCCTGCGGGGGGCGACACAGTTCAGGTTCACCATCCTGGGTTTTGTGCCTTCTACGCCTACCCATTCACGATCAACTACACCCTGCCTCTTCCTAGGTTGGACGAGGAGTTCTTCCGCTTCTACAACGTCTGCCCAACACAACTCTCTCCTTAACTATATAAGGTCTTCTTGATGATGGCCAAATATGCGGAACTAGATGGTTGCGAGGTCGACCTTCGCCATTTATTGCACCTATTCTCACCTACCTTCTTCAGAGTCACCATGATACACTTGTGTAATCATGGGACGAAAGAATTAGCGGCTGGGATGGACGATAAGGTGAGTCGGTTATTCTCGCGCAAATGTTTCTTTTTCAGAATTGATCAATTGGTGGCGGACCCTATTGACTTTCCCGAGAAATGGAATTACAATCGTAAGTGTTTTCTCGTACTTTTCGCCGTTTGTTCTTCGTTATTTTCTTTCCTCTTTGGCTTCTGATACGCTTATCACTTTCTTATTTTCAGTTGTAAAGCATTCTCCCTCCCTCGTCCTAGATATGGAGGATTGGTTGGCTCACGTGTTTCCCCACATTAGGGGGATTCGTGATTGGTCTTCCTTCCACAAGCGTTATGGACCGAAGATCCCATCTCGTAAGTACTCTCATTAATTTGTTTGGCCGAGTCCTTTAGCGTTTTCTGATTTGAATTCTTGTTTGCGTTAGGTTGACGGGTTTCTAAGAAAGAAAATATGCTTGCCCTTGCCTTCCATCAGAAGATGACCTCGGCTGCGAGGGAGTTTGCGTTGGTTGAATCTGTGCGAGGTGAAGCCGAGATTAAGCGGGAAGATGACCAATATCTTCAGGCGTCACCGTTCCCCATGACGCCCCGTCTCAGCAAGTTCTTCTTCTCACTGACGAGCCTTCTTATGGTGAAGAACCATCACCGAGGAAGAGGCGAAGTGTGGAGACAGGGAAGGCCATAGTCATTGAAGAGACGAAAAGGGCCACGATCCTTGGGCGGGACCGGAATCGTTTTCGGCCATCGAAGCGGTTGTTATGTCCGAGTCTGTTATGAAGGAGAGACCTCTCAGGGTCGAGACAGATGGTGGAGGCAAAGAGCTCGTGCGGGCTATGGAGGATAGCTCTTCGTCGATGTTGAGAAAAGATGGTGATTCCCACGCAGGGGACGTCGATTAGGGCTCTGATATTGAACCCGAAGAGGTACGGGCCTTCACTGAGAGGACGACTCGCGTGGAGATAAGAACAGAGGGTCCCAATCGTCATATTGTCATCCCTATAGACTTCAAACTTTTGGTTGACATAGAGCGCGTAGCGCCGTCGTTCGCCCCTTTATGCGCTGAGGCTGAGAACAAGACGTTGCAGACATTGAAAGACGTCGACCTCTCCCTTGGCATATCTGGAATGGCTCTGCGGGTGAGTATTTTCCCTAAGTTTTTGCATGTTCCACTTGTATCGCTTTATCTTGGCTAACTTATTTCTTTTTGTTTGCTAGACTCTTATCCTCGACATTAAGCGTGATCGACAGGAGGCGGAGAGGGTAACTCACTATAGGAGGATGGAGTCAAAGTATAAAGAGTACTGCTCTAAGTACCGGAAGGTGGTCAGGAGCGTTGGTGAGGACGGCCAGTTCCAGGAGATGTGTGATGAGATTGGGAGGAAGGATGAAGAGCTCAAAGAGAAGGATGAGGAGATTATGAAGGCTATCAGCCGGTGTAGTGAGTTGGAGGAGGCGTTGAAGTCTAAGGAGGACGAGCTTAAATTGGGCAAGAGAATAATGGTTGAGAACTCAGACCTTCAGGCGCGAGTGGTGTCTTTGAAAGTCGAGCTTGATCGAAGTTAGGCGAGGACTACCGATCTGAGGGCTGAGCTGGGAACAAAAGGCGAGGAGTTGGAACTGGCGGAGAGGATCAGGACGACCTCAATAACGTAGGCGGCAGCTCTGGCGGGCACCCTGCGTGTCTGCAGGTCTGAGCGGGCTAATGAAATGGACACTTTGGTTCTTAAGTTGGCGAGGTTGGAGGAACAAGTTGGGAGTTTAGAGGCGGAGCTGGTGAGGTTTAATGAGCAGATCGTGCTCCTGAGGGCCGAGAAGGAACAACTGTCCCGACCATCTACTTCTCAAGCTTCTGCCAATGCGAGTGTGTCGCGGGAGTTATACGAGATGTGGGTTCATGCCGAGGCTCAGCTAGATGTGTACAGGTCTTTGAGGGCTACCAGGAAGGTTTCTGAGGAGAAGCTCGTCGATGCTCATGTTAAGGCGCGGGCAGCCCATGAAGCTTGTGGTTATGCAACTGATTCGCCTGGTGGGGACGACGATGATGATGCCATGGATGGACTTGCCTCCGATCCTTGGTACGACGACGAATATGTTGAAGAGGATGATGCCGCGTAAGGCGTTGCACTTGATTTTGGGTTGTTTTGTTTTTTTTGTGAGGGCGTACTCGTGCCCATTGTAAAAGAAAATGAGTCATGTAACTTGATCAATTTATAATGGAATGGTTACCTTTTGCTGTATGTTTTGCTTTCTCTTTACTTGTCTTATTTTGTTGTGATGTTGTTCTTAGGAGGCTGATCATAGGCTGACTTGGGGTCAACCTTTGGCAACGCGTAGGAAAGTTCGAGCAAGGTCGAATGTAAAATATTCAAGCAAGGTCGAATGTTGGTAATTCACACGAGGTCGAATGTTATAATTTGCACGACGTCGAATGTTGGTAATTCACACGAGGTCGAATGTTATTATTCAAGAGAGGACAAATGTAAGTGATTCAAACAAGGTCTAAATGTTGGTAATTCGAACGAGGTCGAATGTTATTTTAGTAATTCGAGCGAGGTCGAACGTAAGTAATTCGAGCGAGGTCGAACGTAAGTAATTCGATCGAGGTCGAACGTAAGTAATTCGAGGGAGGTCGAACATAAGTAATTCGAGTGAGGTCAAAACGTAAGTAATTCGAGCGAGGTCGAACGTAAGTAATTCGAGCGAGGTCGAATGTATGTAGAATGTGGAACGATTTTTGGAGTTATGCGAAAGAATGCTGCATATTTATTTATTTATTTCTTTGGAGAATGTTACATACTATGTTCAACATATACATTTGAGAAGTTCTCCATCTACCTAGTCCCTTCATCGGTCTGGCTGGTGTTGTTATCGTCCTCTCCCAAAGTTGGCTCCTGCGATCGCTCATCAGTTCTTTTAGGTGTCCCAGGTTGAGCATGTTCACCACTTCTTGTCGTAAAGCTATGCAGTCTTCTATCTTGTGGCCTCGTTCCTGGTGGAACTCACAGAGGGCATTCAACCTTCTGGTGTTTGGTTCAGAATTCATCTTCTGCTGCTATTTCACCTTTGGGCCGAGCTTTTCCTGTGCGTACACTATTTCTGAAGGGGAGACACAAAAATTGTGAGTAGATAAAAGTGGGGGCATACCTTTGTCGTTCCGTTGAGTTCCTGTATTCGCCCTGGACGGACCTTCCATATGGCGAGGAGATGGTGGTATTACCGCTCTGACATAAGACTGGTTCCTATCACGGTTGGGAAGTAGGCCTGGGTGATCCCTTCGGGTATCATTACGACGATCTCGTCTTGATTATGTGTGGAATGACGTTAGCCGTTGAGTTGGGCCTTTGATGTCGTTCTCATCTGCTCGGACCTCGGCGCAGTAGGCATTATGAATATCTTCCCAAGTGGTGTGGAAGAGGGCGGGGGGGTACTTCATGAGCCTGCTCAACAATTTTCTGGTTGCCCTGGACCCAGTTCTATTCAGCCCGTTTAGGAAGGCAGCCACAACCATGCCTTCAGATACATTTGGCAAGCTCATCCTGACTCTGTTGAATCGGGCGAGGAAGCCTATGAGTCCCTCGCCAGGCAACTGTCTAACGGAGAATAAGACGCTCACTCTGGCTTCGTCCTTTTTGGCTCCAGCTTGGGCGGTTACGAGCTTATCGGCCATTTCTTCGAATGTTTTTTATAGATCGTGTTGATATCTGTGAGTACCATGTCAAAGCTCCCCCTATTAGGATTTCACCAAATTTCTTTAATAATACATATGGCACTTGATCCTTTGAGAGGTTGTTGACCTTCACTGCAGTGACGTAGTGAATTATGTGATATTCAGGGTCTGTCGTGCCGTCATATATTATTAAACATGGCAGAATTTTGAAGGTTTTAGGGATGGTATGTGGGGGCGCTTCCTTGATGTATGGTTGCTCTACGAACCGGCCGACGTCTCGTTTGGGCAGGAGTTTTGGGGCACCAGGTATCTTGTCGACTCTCTCCTGGTGCTCTTTCATCTGATCTCGTAGTGCCTTATTTTCATTTTCCATTTCCTCCATCTTTCTCAGTATGGCTACGAGTGAATCGTTACCTACATCAAATGTGATCTTAGTGTTACCTGTTGGGGAAGCGGAGCGGTTTGTTCGTAGGTGGTCACTACCTCTGCTGGTGCGGGCGTTCTGAGCCGCTCCTTGAGTAGGCTTGTCGAGGAAGTTGTTCAGCGTGCTTGTCATCCACGCTTCTAGTAATTTTTTAATCGTTGGCGCTTCCTCGGTTGTGGGCGTGGAAGCGTCTCTTTCTCGAACAACAACTACACTTCCATGGGGAGGAGGCGAATCGCTCCGTCCTGGTGTGACGCTGGGTGTAGTGTTTTCCTCTCCCTCATCACTAGCCTCATCGATGGTTCTCATGAGGTTATCAGTGACGTATGCTATGGACTTTAACCTTGCTTCTCCTCTTCCTGCCATTGTTAGTTTTGTGCAAATGGAAAAAGATAATTGTGTACGTGTGTGTGTGTTGTTGTTTTCTTTTCAGATCTTACAGGAACTATAGATTTTAACTAGAAAATTCCCACAGACGGCGCCAAATTGTTTTACCAAAAACGTGATAAATCTTTCTATAAGAGATTTAACGAATGAAATGGAAGGTTAATCCTAGTTAAACTTAATGATCGTCAGATCTTTGAACGTGATGGTGGATAGAATGAAATTAAAGTGCCATAATATTAAATACCAGACAAAGATGCCTATAATGATTGAAAATAAATACGTGAGAGAGCAGGCGGATTAGAAGAATGCAATGACAATAAATATAATATTAAAGGATAACTCGCCCCAAAGTACCAAGTGTTAAGAGTCAACTATCTCTTTGTCAGTAATGCAGATGACAAGCAGTGTAGATGTAACACTATTTCCTTGGATCTAGTATATGAAAATGTGTCTTTTAACTTGGGAATCAATATAAAAGACAAGGAATGCATATTCTTTGATAGTCAATGTTACAAAATATTCTTTGAGAGAGTTTCAGATACCTTTTTTCTCTTCTTAGTTTCCTATATATAGGGAACATTCTTTGGGAACACTAAAAAGTACAAGGGAGGAAATATTCTTTGCACCTGCGCTTTCACACCGTCGGCAAAATTCTCCGCACCTGCGGTGCCTGGCCAGCCCATGCTTTTCCGCTTTTGCGACTCATGCCTCGCTTCCACGAGCTCGAACCTTCGGCTGTCCAAGAGCAGGTAGGATTGCACCAGAAGTTGGGAGCTTCCGTTGTTTCTCTCCAAGTTCAAACTTGGTCCGAGTCTCGTCCGGTTAACACCCGAGGCCCTCGGGGCCTTGCCCGAATATACTAACAAGTTTGAAATCATAAAACGGACTCGCTCGAACCCTCGGATTGCGTAAAACAACATCAAAACTAAGAATCATACCTCAAACCAAATTAATTCAACTTAGAAATTTCAAATTCTTCAAACTTACTCCGAACGTGCCGAAACATACTTAAACTACTCGGAATGACATTACGGACCTACTCCAACTTTCGGAATCGGAATCCGAACCCGATATCAAAAAGTTCACTCCCGGTCAGACTTCTTAAAAACCTTCAAATTCCTAACTTTCGCCAAATGACTCAGGAATGACCTACGGACCTCCAAATTAACATCCGGACGTGCTCCTAAGAACAAAATCACCATACGGAGCTATTCCCAGGCTCAGAATCCCAAACTGACGTTGAAAACATTGAAATGCACTTCAACCCAAATTTATGAAGTCCTTCCAAAATGCAAACATTCCACAATAGGCTCCCAAACATTCCTGGGTCATCCAAAACCTGACCCGGACATACGCCCAAGTCAAATCATCATACAACCTGTTGGAACCTTCAAATCCCGATTCCGATGTCGCTTACTCAAAAATTCAACCTTAGTCAATTCTTCCAACTTAAAGTTTCGGAAATGAGAAATTTTTTCCAAATCAACTTCGAACTTCCCGAAATTCAATTCTGACTACGCGTACAAGTCATAGTACCTAAAGTGAAGCTGCTCATGGCCTCAAACTACCGAATGACGCGCTAGAGCTCAAAACGACCGGTCGGGTCGTTACATAGAGTACTTAAAGGTATGCTCCAGGTATACTCTTCGCGAACGCGATGGTCCTTCCGCGTTCACGATGCACGAAAACACTCTGTTATAAAGACCCTATGCGTTCCCGGCATAGATCTCACATACCCGATGTGTAGAAGATCCAAACCTTCACAAATGCTGCTTTTCGCGAATGCGAAGACATCTCATCTAGTCCCCAGCTTCTCAACTCAACTATATGCGGACGCGAGCTGAAGAACGCGAACGTGATGCTCAGGCCTCACAAAGTTACGCGAATGCGAAAACACAGTCGTGAATGAGATGAAGAAAAAAGTCTAGCTCTAATGATACACTACGTGATCGCGACTCGCAAAGAAGGTCTGAAACACCAGAAATTAGCAGTGCCAAAGAACATGGAAATGATCCAAAACTCATCTGAAACTTACATGAGCCCCTTGAGACCCCGTTCAAACATGACAACAAGTCCCAAAATATAACACGAACCTACTCCAGACCTCAAATAACACATAACAACATTAAAACTACGAATCGCACCATCGAACTTAATGAACTTTTGAACTTTTAACCGCCAAAACCCGTGCCGAACCATATCAAACCAACTCGGAATGAACTCAAATTTTGCACACAAGTCCCAAATGACATAATGAAGCTAGTCAGATTCCGAAACCATAATCCGAACCCTATATCATTATAGTCAACTCCCGATCAAACTTATGAACATTCCAAACCTTCAAATTTCAAACTTTCGCTAAATAGTGTCGAAACCTTATAGAAATATCATAATGCAAGTCCGAGCATACGTACAAGTCCAGAATCACCAGCTGGACCTAACGTAACCATCAAAACTCCGATATGAGGTCAAATACTAAAAATTCAAACTTGGTCAACTCTTCCAACTTAAAGCTTCCTAGTTGAGAATCATTCTTCCAAATCAATTCTGAATCACCTGAAAACCAAAATCGACGATTCACACAAGTCATAATACATCATACAAAGCTACTCCGGACTTCAAATAGCTGAACATAATGCAAATGTTCAAAATGATTGGTCTGATCGTTACATAAGCCATAATAAAAATGAACATAATCTAAAATTACAAAGCTTCTAAAACAAGTACGACTAATAAGTATTATTATTTACATGAATGAACACTAAAAAAAGTTATGAATTTTATCTAAACCATGAAAAACTAAAAAAATATGTCCAACGCTATGGTCATTCCTAATACGATTGAATTGAATGTCTTTTATTAGCATTAATATTGATTTGATTTGGGTTTGGACTTTATTTGATTTGCTAACATTTATGGAGTATAAAACTTATTGGAGCGTTCAAAAATTACAAGCTCAAACTTGAAATAATAAGTTAAAATAATAAACTATAAAAAAAATTTAATTTTTTTTTATAAATTACACTGCAATAAATACTTTTATGTATTAAATATATTTAAACTTCAATACATGTAATGTTAGATTATTTTGGTTGCGGCTTGATTTTTTTTAGTTAAAACTACACCAAACCAATTAATTGTCGGGTTTATTTTTTCAACACCAAACCGAACCATAATCGGATTTTTCTTCTTGGTTTGACTCAGATTATCAGTTTGATGCGATTTGTCGGTTTCCTTTGTAGAACCCTTATTGTAACCTCTGGTTGAGTCAGTAGAAACAAGAGCGTGTACCTTACTTGCTAATTAGAAGATGAAAATCCCAACCTCGATTTAGCAAGTGTAACAGGATTTTGGTAAAGATGATGCCTAGCCGTAACTAAAGATAGGACTAAAAAGGGAAAAGGCTAGGGGTGTAAATGAATATTTAGAAACTTACTAAATCGCTCGAACCGTAGTGTACCGAAACGATTTTTAGGTTAATAAAACCATATGTTTATATATATATATATATATATATCTATAATCGTATCAATAATTAGAGTATGTTTTCTATTTTATAAAAATAAATATAAAAAATACCGAACCGTACCAAAATAAATTTATATGTGAAAAATATATTTATGTATTATTTTAAAATAATAAAGCATTAATTTTTTTCTTGAGTCTTGGAATTATGAAAATAGTTACAAGCTAACAAGTAATTAAACTCAAAATCCTAATTCCTAAACCTATTTTGCTACTCCTATTTAAGCTAAACTATTTCCAGCACATTCACTAGCAAGTCAAAACAACAAGGTATTGTAGCGGTTATGAGTAGCAAACTACAATGTATTGAATATGTTTCTTTTGTATGATTTAGATTTTTTTTTAAAGATTTAATCTTCAATAGACTTTATTCTTTAATCTCAGTCCCAGCTTGGTTAATATCTTTCCACTCCTATAACTTATAATTTCTTTGCATTAATTTGTTTAGTTTCTTTTACGTTGCTGTAGAATAGTTGATGGATATTTTATACTCTACCCATCTGTTATATTTTCTTGATTCATCACCCTTTCAAATGTAAAAATGTCTAGGGAGTTTTGCTAAGTCCTATAAAAGTACGTATGTTATTCATTCTACTCCTACTAGTGACTTTTATATGATATTTAAAAAAATACCGGAAATTAACCGAATTGTACCGATACCGAAGAGAAACCGATATGATTGAGACGATTTCGAAAAATCTAATTTTAATTATAGATGATAAAATAACTGAAAAATTAATATTATACAAATTTTACAAAATAACCGATCGGATCGAACTATTAATAACCTTAGAAAGGGCAGAAGAGGGAGCTATGTAAAGTAGGATATCAAGTGAACATATGCAACTTCCTGTAACCAAAATCAGCTCTGTTTCTGAGCCATTTCGAATGTCAACTTAGCTTGGATCTAGGGTGGTAAAATAGTTAAAAAAAATTAATTATTCACTCATATTAATCATTAAAAAGTAAGTTGGATAAGTGAGCTTTTTAAAAGCGAGTCAAATATGGATAACAACTATATTATCTACTTAAAAAAGGAATAATCAATGGATAACTGAGTTAACTTGTACATTTGTAAAGCCTCAAATTGAGGGTTCTTCAAATTTGGAAGATCAAAAAATTCTTCGAAAAATGATCATATTCATAAAATTATTCATATTATCCGCCGATTAATTATTTTTTATCTATATTAAATATGAATCGTGTCAAATAATATATCCGTTTTTGTATTACCTATTTTCGAGCCGCCCATATCCTTCTTGACCCGTTCATCTATGACCCTTTTATGGGGCAGAATGACAGATTGACGGTATGTCTCTCAAGAGTGATTTGGACATACTCCACATCAAGCAGTTCTTTTGAGGATTTCGTTTGCATCAGTGGAAAGATACGATGCCAGCAAAGGAGGAAGGATATGCTGAGTTTCTCTTCTTGTTTTTGATCATTTGATAATTCACTATCCAATAAATTTAGGTTCACGTGGTTATATTTAAGGCTTATCTTACGGGAAACAACGCTTCCTACCAAAGTTTCTCCATTCCCAGGGACATTATATGAAGGAATTAGACCTCATTTAAAAAAATAACGAAGAAGTATTAATTGAAAAGTGAAATATGATATAACTTATAGGTGGGAAACTTACAGCATGTTGACCGAGTTTCTTTTTGACCAAATTAAAGTATTTGACCAAATTTTTAGAAGAAGAAAAAGTGTTTAGGAGTAGAAGCAAAAAATATTTTTATCAAGTAGGAGAATATAGCTTCTTTTTAAAAGATTTTTTTGAAAAGCACGTTTGAAAAAATATACTTAGAATTATTTTCTAAAAGTTTGCAAACACTAATTACCACTTAAAATATTTTTCAAATTAATTAGACAAACATAAATTTATTCTCACCAAAAGTTCTTTTGTCAAAAGTACTTTCAAAATAAGCTGATTTGGAAGCGGTGCCTAATATAAAATATCACACCAGTGATAGATTTATGATGGCTGAGGGATATCTATATCTATATAATTAGCATTATGGTTAAGTCAAGTGGAAAACTAACAAATGTCAATAATATATGATAAGTTTATTTATATTTAAGTTAGTTTTATATATATAAATTGAATTTGCATTAAATGATAATTTTGAATTTATAGATAAAATTTTTAAATTAAAATAAAAATAAAAGAGAACTTTATCATTTAATATCATGTTATCATATTTAATTCGGTCAATGATCATATGCAATCATGTTAGAAATTTTTTTATTTTTACTAATTATTTAAACTATTTCGCCTCTGGCAAAAAAAGAAGAAAAAACTACTCCATATAACGATAAAACTCTTTTACATATAAAACCGGTAATTATAGTTCTTTAAAACACTATAGCTGAATTTGAATAAAGCAAATTTCTTTTAAAATAAATATAAGATACACGTCTATGTTTATCCAGATAACATAAAGGAGTTTAAAAATTGAATAGAAGCTTACTAACATATATAATAAAGTAAACCTACGTGCAGGAGAAAAAAACATAACAAAAATCCGTCAATATTCACAAAAATTATTTTTCTTTTTCTTTTTGAAGAATGTTTGTTTGAACAGTCAATTTGTATAACTTGACATCAAACAAATAACAAAACTTTGGCTATACAATTGTTATCATTAATTTCAATTTAGCACCTTCTAGGAGTTGAAGGGTATAAGCTGAAACCTCTTCATTTAGCTGCAGTCAAACTAATATTGCAAGGGTATAATATTTTTTTTGTTGAAGAGTATCATTTTGAATTATGAGATTATGTGAAAGGTTTTTTTTCTCGAATTCAACAAGAGGGATATTAGTTTCTAATTGATAGTTTCTATAGTGATTTTCAAGTGTAACAAAACATATATTTAAAAAGAAGTGGTATGACGTGAAATATATATATTTTAAAATGTAAACAAATTATTCGAAATGGGATTACTTTTTTAAAAATATAGTGTAATTTTAAAAATAAAAAGATAAGATATTTTTGAATTTAGTATAGAGTTTTTAAAATTATTATAATAGAAGCCATATCATAAATAAAATAAAGAAACTGAAATCTTATGAAATATTTACATAAATATCCGGCCAAATTAATTATTTACTTTTTATAGCTTATATACATAGATGATATACCGACAACACACGATTATACACATATTATATATAATTATATATAAATTACACATCCTTTAATTTTTTAATTTAAGTGACTGGGTGAGCACCTATTTAGGTTGATTAGATAAAGCCAAAAGAAAAATACGAGAGAATTTCAACTAAAGTCTAAAAATATAAATAAAGTTCGTATGTAGACAATTTCTATTTGAAATCATCCTTTTATAGCGTTAATATATTATTTTTTGGTAAAGAAAATAAATATCGAAAAAATGTAAAAGGCAGAAATAAGAGATGACAACGAATTTCTTCTTCTATTTCATCTTTGTTGAGTGTAAAAATTTGGAAGCTGATCTCATCAATTTAAAATAAAAATTCAACTCAAATACAGATTATAAGATAAGGATATCTTGTGTCATTTTTAAAACATCACTATTACTAACAAAATGATATGAGATTCGAATTTGAATTTAAATGAAATTTGAGTAGTTTGTGTTGAGGTTAAGCCAAGCATGGTGTCGATAAGAAACTACTTGGCAATTTTAAGACAATATGCAATGTTATATAATAACAATCAACTAATTTAACATTTAATAATTCAAAGAACAAAAAAACTGTATACATAGAGTATTCAAAATTCAAAATCTGTGGCTAAAGATATCGATAACTTAAAATGGAGTCATTAGCCATGTACTTGGAACCCCCTTATTTGCCAATGGAAATATTGGCCTACTTCCACACCGGATATAGCGTATAACCCCTTTAGAGTATTGATGGAACATGATAGAACATTCATATTGCCTGCCAGTCATACTGAAATAAAGTTTCACCGACTAAAGAATCATTTAAATTTTTAGATAGCTGATTAAAATGGATTTTTAAATTAAGAATAATATCTACTTCCATCATTATAAAGATAATTATTATTGATATATATATATATATATATATATATCAATAATAATTATCTTTATAATGATGGAAGTAGATATTATTCTTAATTTAAAAANGAAATTAAAACTTCAAAATAGAAATATATTTTGAAAAATAACAACATATCAAATAAGAGTTCATCATAGTAAAAGAATCACGTCATAAATAAAGAATCGTTCATATTGTGTCAACCTTTATGCTTTGCCATAAATACGAGTTATTATTTTGCTTTGCGGTTATTTTACGTTCCAATGACACCAATGAAAATGGTGCAAAAATAAAATATATTACTACGAGATTTGAGAAAATGTTTTTCTTTTTTCATGTTGTGTGTCTTAATTATTATATAATGATTATCTATAATTATCTAGAAGGTTTAAATTTTAATATTATTTACATATAATTCAAATAACTCAGATATTTAATGTGGTTAATATCAAAATGGAATCATACTGAAAAAAGAAAATTCACCGGCTAAAAATAGTTTTCTGAATTTTTAGATAGCTGACTAAAATGAGTTTTGAATTAAGGATAATATTTTCACTTACATTATTATAAAAATATTACTATTGAAAAATAAAGTTTTAGAAACTAAAATTTTAAAATAGAAATATTTCTGGAAGATATCAATACACCAAATAATAGTTTAAGTAGTAGTAAAAGGGTCAAGCCGTATCCAAAAGAGTCCTTCATAGTCTAAACTATAATTATAACTAGGAGATTTGAGAATTTTTTTTAATCTTTTTTCATATAATGTTTCTTAATTAATATCCAATGATTATCTATATTTATCAAGAATATTTAAATTTTAAGATTATTTATATATAATCCAAATAACTCAAATATTTTACATGATTCTGGGTCAAATAATTTATTTGAAATAGCTTGAAGTCGTTACGATAAAAGAGGGGGAAAAGATGAGGTCTTTGTAATGTTTAAAACAAAAGTAAAAGTTTGACGAAGTTTTAGGTTACAGGAAAATCAAATTAACATAAACTGTTCTGAAATATTATAATATATGGTGAATGCCTATAACTCCTAGAAGTTACTCCCAATACTTTTCTCCATTAATATCCCACTATTTTTTATCATTAGGTTGTAAATCAAACTTCATAACTGATCAGAGCTCACCTATACCACTACAGAATGGCACGGCGAGGTCGATGTAGCTTTTACCCGGTAGGATCGGGATCGAAATCCATAGGGAATTAGATGATTGTAGTCGAGTTTCTATCCGATTTAGAAATGTGTATTGTTCTTAATTACTCTTCTAAACATGAGTTGTTTTGATTCTATACTAAGTTTAATGCGAAAAATTACTACTATCAAGCTAGCTACAATATTTTTGTGGGATGTTATCAAGTATTTAAATGCACTAGCGATGCATCTTGCCCCTAGGCGAGTATCTAACGGGATATAAAATCTAGGATAAACTTGTGGGTCATGGACTCGTGATATAACCTCATATTAATTTATTACCCGATACCTCTCGGTAGTTTGGGTGACTTTGCTCGAATTGGCTTCCTCAAGCCTAATTGGGTGTTTCAACAAAGCAAATGAAATTGGCTCAAGTCGGGTATTACTATCTCTAGTTTCTACCCTTTAATTGGGTCTATCAATCTCTTGAATTCACCCCAATTCCTTGTTAGCCTACTTTACCTAGACTTGAGTTATCTTTCTCAAGAGTATCCCTAGTCAAAAAGGGCATGAATCAGTGTTTGAAACCACTAATTCAATGAATTAAGCATGAAATAGACTAAATATCACAGACCCAATCACAAGTACACCCTAAAATTGAAGACCTATTAGATACCCACACTAGGGTTGGTTTACAACCCTAGCTTAAGGGTATAACTACTCATTTTCATGGAAGAAATCAAAATAGAAGATGAAATTAAAGCCATAGATGTTGATTACAAAGATAAAATCTAAGATTAAGAGTAGAATCTATGCTAAAATTACTTAGAAAGGTAAAAAGACACTATTCACGAGCTCCTTACAATATCTTCTACCCTAAAAATGAGAAAAAGAAGTATTTATACACAACTGAAAATACTGGAGAAAATTTCCCTACGGGGATTCCGCTATCAGCGGAAAATTGAACGCCTCAGTGGAGATTCCGCGGCCGCGGAATTATAAGCGTGGACCGCGGTTCTTGACATGGCAGTTCTCTGAAACTTGGTTTCGCTCCTAGCGGAATACTGAACGCCCCAGCGGATCTCGAAAGAACGGCAACAGAATTTTGGCGTTGACCGCGCTCTTGTGGAGGATCTTTTTAAACAACTCTCTGAACCTGGTATTCCGTTCCCAGCGGATTATTGAGCGCTCCAGCGGACCAGAAAGCCTTGCAGCGTAATTTTGGTGCTGTCAGCGGTTCCAAAAGCTCCAAAACACACCTCTCTGAAGTTCAATCCGCGGCCGCTGACAGAATTCCACTATAGTGGAATGTCTTCCGCTGCAGCATAATAGTTTCGCTGTTAGCGCTTTTGCTAGGTTCTTGGGCTGTACAAGTTTGGCTCCTGTTTGAGTTATCTTTAGTCATTATCCTCAATTTTACTCCAAACCTGTCATTTAAGCACCTTGCATTAGTTTTTGGGAGTACCTTAGTGCAATTTTGTCCAAAAAACCTAAGCAAACGAGAGTAAATAGTAGGTAAAAATTCCTAGTTATCAACTCCCCCAAACTTAAGCTTTTGCTTGTCCTCAAGCAAACAAGGTAACTCCACACCTCCACAAGAAAAAGAAAAAGTATTTCAGCTGTTCAAATGTGACTTCATCAAGCTTCAATTGGGACTAGCAATTATCCTCAACACAAATGCATTATTGAAAACATTATGCAATAACTTTCTTAGATCACTAGGTCTAATGTGACACAAAAACTTCAAAAGTTGACTCAATTCATCAAAGAGCTTTGCTCTTTCCCGTAAGTCACTGTCGATCCCAGACTCTTTCTCCTATGCTCTCCATGGGCTCATCTCACCATATAGAATGTACGCTCAAGATCGGGATTATCAAGAAGTGCGCTCTTCACTCTCAAAAGAATGCCACGAGTCCGTCTCTAAGTACCATAGGCTTGCCCCTCGTGTAAATTACCACTAATGTATGCTATCTCAACTTGAGATACTATAGAGCTTTAACGGGATGTCATGAAGGCTTTTTGGATCAAATTAGGGCATGATGAACTATGATAGAACATCTTTCCTTAAGCATTCCATTTTCAGACTTTGGCTCATGTTTTTCTTGACTCTTTGAGTCATTTTCTTTTCCTCGGGGAACTTAGAGAGACTCATTATCGCTCTTTCTTTTACTTGAAGCTCATTTCTCTCCTTTTTCATCATTCCAAGCCTTATCAACTTTGTTTCATTGAGTCCTTTCAACCTTTACTTTTCTTTTTGACTTGTTTCTTTTTGGATTTTCAACCTTTTATTGGCCTTTCTTTTTCCGACAATTCCTTTCATCACTTTGAATTTCCTCGTCTCTCTCCCAAACTTAAGATTTTGACTATTGTTCATCATGAGTGCTCAAGGAAAGAATGGGTGCCAATATAGGGTCATTATAGAACGGGTGAAGGTTTGTAACGTGGTTTTTGAACAAATAAGATTAGGCTCAAAAGGAGTTGACTGGGGATACTAGCATGGTAGGCTATGGAGATCTTTAATTTCAAAAGGGAATCAAGGAGAACCTATAATCACTTCACAAGTCGAGCTAACTCAAAATTTCGCTTAGAAAAACACTTGGGGCAAGTTCTAGACTTACTGGCACGACACTCGGGATATGCAATTCAAACCTCATCTCTCAAGACATAGGATCGTTAAAGAGCATAGAGTCGAGGGCCCAAAAAAACCTTGGTTTAGATTTAAAACTCATTATGGCTACAAACACCACTTGATGATAGTTTTAGCCAACTCAAGACTCTACGGGTCACACTTAGAGGTCGTCTACAGTTTGTCTTTAACCATGAGGTCAAAGGTAAATATGTTGGTGCCAAGTGAAGCTTACTCGAGTCACATTTATTCATTATTACCAAAATAAAAAAAAAAAACAAAAACACAACGAAAAACGGACTCAATCCCTTAAGAAGGTCGTCACACCGTCCGCCGTAGGGAAGAGACACCCGGTTCATACAATTTCCACCCTTGGAAAGAACCGTGGCTTTAAGAAAACCAAGGGCTTATTGATAACGAAAAAGTAAAGAAGAAGCTATAAGTTCAAAAATAAGCTACTACAAGAAATAAGAAGCTAAACTATAAAGGAAAATAATAAAGAAGTTATACAATAGAAATACGGAAAGTAAAATTGAATATTTACAATAGAAGATTAAGACGAATATACATCAAAAGGGGAATAAATATATACATGAGAACGGAAACTTTATATATACATACCACAGATAAAACAAACCAAAAGTACGGAAATGTAAATAAAGAAAAGGAAAACAATATTAGGAGTTATTACAAACCAAAATATCTGAATGTCTGATTCACCAAATCATCAATAGAGGCCACCCCCTCCAATAAAGATTAGCATTTCCCTCAATGCTAAATGCAAAAATATAGAATGGGGAAAGGGTGAGAGAGAGTAAGAGAGAACGCCCTAGGGTGCCTCAGTCTGCATGGGGGTCGGGTCAACTGTGGAGGAAGGATCAGTGGCAGTCACTAGAGCAGGGTCATGTGGCTGGGAAGAGGCCTCTCCCGCTAGATCCTCGAGTTGGATATCCATGTCATCAGTCTGGGGAATGACTCCACTCCGCACTGGGGCTGAGGTGAACTCCTGCTCTAGGACATGTGCTGCCTGGTCTGCAGGGGCAGGCTCTCCCATCAATAGATCAAGGGGGATGTCCCCCACTGCTGTGAACTTGGCTACCTCCCTCATCAGCTCACCTTGGGTCTTCTGTGTCTTCGCCTGGCTCTTCTTCATCTCATCCTGACTTTTCTTTATTTTCTTCACAGCCTTCCCCAAAGAATTGATCTCCTTCCCATGTGTGTCCAGGGTCTCCAATATCTTCTTCTGGTTATCAACCAAGCTCTTCAAGGTCTCCTCCAATGTGGGAGGCAAGTGAACCTATGTTGGAGCTGACTGGGCTGCAACGGCAGTGGAGAGGTCTGTTAGCTTTGAAGAAGCTACCTGCAACCAGTTGGTGAGACCGGCCAATGTCTGAGACACCCTCAGAGCAGTCTGAGGATATGTGGAGGAAGTGGGCACGGAGACAGGAATGGTAGTAGAGGGACTAGAGGAAGGGTCTAGGATGGCAGCAACAGAGGAACCCTCCGCAGCAGTAGAAGGCTCAACAACAGTAGAAGTGGTGGCTTTGCTCTTGGACTTGGGGTTGTCTGGGCCTTTCAAACTGTACCATGAGAATGGCAATTTCGGATTCACTTTATTATCAAAGTCCCCTCCCTTAACCCCCTGGTCCTGGAAGTACATAGTGAGGAAGTTCGGGAAGGTATATGAGTGCTCATTCTTCTGGATTGTCCTGGTGATCACCCTTTCCATGATATTCTCGACGTTGATCGGAAAACTTGCCATAATGGCTCCCACAATAAGAGCACGGGAAAGTGGCATGTCACTGTCATGCAAGGTGGGGTCTATTCTGCTGCATACAAATATCGCCCAGCCCTTTGCCTCAAAACTCAAGGTGAATCTGAAAATAGTAGCTCTTGCTGTCAGCCGCGCCGGAGTGGTACCAGGAATAGCAATCACGGAGGCTAGCCACGGGCGAGCTAAATCACCTAACTCCACCTTCTCCAAGTATAGGGCCTCATCTTCATGGTTGAAACCAACATAGTCATTGAATGACTCACCATTGAATATCACTTTCTTATTTCGAACTTTGTTCAGGTATGTGCCCTTTTTTGGATGTGGGCAACATTGGCGTAAAATTCTTTGACCACGAATTCATTGGCCTCAGCAACACTACATGTGAATAATTTCCACCCTATCATCTCGTTGAACTGCCTTTTGATGTTTGGGTTATGGGGAAGAAGGTCCTTCTCAATAAAATCTCTCTCCAAAATAAGTGTCCTCTGAGGCCACCAGTCTCTGAACTTGTGATAAGCTGGTTTAGAGACAAGCTGGTTTAGAGACAAACCGATCCTGCCATACTGTTGGATTTATGGTCCTGATAGCCCTCCTGCCTGTACTTGGGTGTCACCACCCCTGCCATCATCTAGGGTATCATCAGAACTATGGGTATCATCAGAAGTATCAACATTAATTGAGGCACGTGTGGTGGATGGAAATGCTGCACTGGTGTCCTGAGGAGGTGAAGAGTCACTAGATAAACCTAGGTTATCTAAAAACCCTGATGTTGTAGGCTCGTTGACAAGACGCCTAGGTTGAGATTGAGCCTCTACCCGGGGTGCACCACTGTCCCCCTCTGAAACCTCCCGTGAGGGGACATATTCAATGGACTCTGATGGGACGGGAGTTGGCCTCCAGAGTGTTGCTTTGTTCCCTATAAGCTTTCTTGGGCCTAGGGGTGCTACCAGTTGCTTACCCCTACCCCGACACCTAGAAGAATCACCCCTTCCGGGTTGTTTGTCTGAGGCACCTCGTGAACGAACCATTATCTGCAAACATGTAAATGAAGATTGTTAGTACATGGTACACAATTATTCAGTTGAAGCACAGAGGTAAATGATGCAGAGAATAGGAATCAGTTACAGACAGACAAATTTGCTGTCAGCGGAAAGTCCTCCGATGTTAGTGGAAAATTGACCGCTGCAACGGAGTTGTGTGGATCAGAATACCCATTCTCTGATGTTGGCAACCTGTGACTGCGGAAAAATGGGTGCGACCGCGAAGTCTCACCGCTGGAGTGGAAAAACAAACGCGGTCGCGAAATCAATTATACCATTCTCTGAATCTCAACTTCGCTGACAGTGGAAAAGTGGCCGCTGCAGTAGAAAGCCAACCGCTGTTAGCAGAATTACGGTCGCTGCAGCGCAAATGTTCATTCAAAAAGACCAAGCACATAACTATCCGCTGACCATGGACTTTTGGTTTGCTGCAGCAGAATTCAGTTAAAACAAGCACTGACAGCTTGCTCAAGAATTAGGGTTTAATCAACATCACAAAATTAGACATGAAGTATTGGAGATTGATAACCCTAGACCCTATTAGGCAACAATACTACACTACCCATTGATTATAACCCCTTTTGTGAAACATGCTTAAGAATTAGGTCTATAATTACCCCATTTAAGAAAAGAAAATTAAGAAGAAAAAAATAACAAGATGAAAATCAAGAATTTGAACATAACAGTGTTAGATTCTATGTAGGATGCCAACTTGTTAGAATAATGAAGCTTAGATGCATAGTGAAAGGGGCTATGAAAAGTAAAGAGGTTTGGGATGTAAAATTGTGAAAATGGTAAGAGAAAGGGGTCCCCCTATATTTATACTTAGAAACTGGGAGCCCACCAACTTACCAAGCGCGGCAGCGGAATTCTATCGCTGACCGCACTTTCTTCCTTTTTGAAGAGCTGGGCATTGAACAATTTCGCTGTCAGCGAAATTTTGATTGCTACAGCAGAGTAGGACCGCTAACAGCAGAATTTTGAATGCTACAACGGAATGAACTTCTGATAGCTGCTATTTTTGTTCCATCCTTCCGCTACCGTGAAACTTAAACCGCCTCAGCGCAATTGCAACCGTTGACCGCGAAATTTTTGAACGCAACAGCAGTTTTGTCCAGCCTTAGACCATTTCCCAGAGTGTATTCCTGCACTAAATCAATCATCTCCTACACCAATCTCACAAACAAGTTAGTTCAACAAAATCTAATCTAAGAAGAAGAAATGAAAAAGAAAGAAAAATCACTTGGGTTGCCTCCCAAGAAGCGCCTGATTTATCGTCGCGGCACGACGCAGGTTACTATGATCAAGTGAATTTCAACAAAGCCACCATGTGTCTATCCTCAAATTTCCCCAAGTAGTTCTTGACCCGATGCCCATCCACACGAAAGATTTCTCCATTCTTGTTCTTTAGATCAAGGGCACCAAAAGGTATGACCAACACCACTTCAAAGGGACCGCTCTATTTAGATTTGAGATTGCCGGAAAAGAGACGCAACCTGAAGTTGAAGAGTAGTACCAAATCACCCACTTTGAATTCCCGGTCCTTGGCATACTTGTCATGCAAATACTTCATTTTCTCCTTATACAAATAAGAACTTGCATAGGCATGAAATCTAAACTCGTCAAGTTCATTGAGATGATCAACACGAAGATTTGTAGCAGTATCCCAATCCAAATTCAACTTCTTCAAGGCCCATATTGAATTGTTCTCTAGCTCAATGGCAAGTGGCATGCTTTACGATACACCAACCGGTACGAGGACATACCGATCAGTGTCTTGAATGTAGTCCTATATGCCCATAGTGCGTCATCAAGCTTTCTTGACCAATCGGTCCTATTGGCATTCACGGATTTGGACAAGATGTTCTTGATTTTCCGATTTGAGACTTCAACTTGCCCACTATCTTGAGGATGGTAAGGAATGGACACTTTGTGATTTACCCCATACTTGGCAAGGAATGTATCAAAAGCCCTATTACAAAAATTAGATCCCTCGTCACTTATGATTGCCCGAGGTGTCCCAAATCGTGTGAAAATGTTCTTCTTGAGAAAACCAACTACACTCCGGGCTTCATTATTAGGTAAAGCCACGACCTCGAACCATTTAGAGACATAATCCACCACCACGAGAATGTAGGTATTACCACACGAACTAATGAAAGGACCCATGAAGTCTATGCCCCACACATCAAATATATCAAATTCAAGGATCGTTGTGAGGGGCATTTCATCATTCTTTAATATGCCACCCGCTCTTTGACACTCATCACATCTCTTCACCAATTCGCTTGCATATTTTTACAAAGTTGGCCAATAAAACCCACAACTAAAAATTTTAGAAGTTGTCCTTTCCCCACCGTGATGACCACCGTAGGGCGAGGAATGGCAAGAATCAATAATGGTCACTTGTTCTTCCTCGAGGACACACTGGTGAATAACTCCATCATCGCAAATTTTAAACAAGTACAGCTCATCCCAATAGTAATCCAAGCTGTCCCGTCTAAGCTTCTTCCTTTGATTAGAAGAGAGCTCACACGGGACAACACCGGTGACAAGAAAGTTGGCGATGTCCGCAAACCAAGGAATTTTCATGAATGGAGACCAAAAGGATCTGTCATCCGGAAAAGCATCATTAATCTCAAGACCATCTTTTGGCCTTACTTGCCCCTCTAATCGGGACAAATGATTGGCAACTTGATTTTCGCTCTCCTTTATATCAACAACTTCAAGATCAAATTCTTGGAGCAACAAGACCCACCTCATAAGCTAGCTTTGGAATCCTTCTTCGTCATCAAGTACCGGAGCGCCGCGTGATCGGTGTAAACAATCACCTTGGCTCCTATGAGATAGGGCCGAAAATTTTCCATTGCAAATACAATCGCCAACAATTCCTTTTCCGTAACGGTATAGTTACCCTGGGATTGTTCATGGTTTTTCTTCCATAATAGACGGGATATAATATTTTTTTCACTCGTTGCCCCAAGACCGCTCCCACCGCCATGTCACTTGAGTCACACATAAGCTCAAAGGGAGAGCTCCAATTTGGTGCGGTGATGATAGGAGTGGTAGTTAACTTGTACTTCAACAACTCAAAGGCTTTCATAAATTCCTCATTGAACTAAAACTTGGCGTCCTTCTCCAATAACTTGAACAGGGGATTTGCCACTTTGGAAATATCTTTAATGAATTGCCGGTAAAATCCCGCATGCTCAAGGAAACTTCGGACTCCCTTGACGGAAGTCGGAGGAGGAAACTTGGAGATAACTTCGATCTTGGATTTATCCACTTCAATGCCATCTTTTGAGATTTTATAGCCGAGGACAATTCCCTCCTCGATCATGAAATGATATTTTCCCCAATTCAACACAAGATTAGTTTCTTCACACCGGGCGAGAACTTTATCAATATTTTGCAAACACTCCTTAAATAAGTCCCCAACCACACTGAAGTCATCCATGAAGACTTAAAGGAAGTCATCCACCATACTCGTGAATATTGCCATCATGAATCGCTAAAATATAGCAGGTGCATTGCACAATCCGAATGGAATTCTAGAGAAGGCAAAGGTCCCGTACGGGAAGGTGAAGGTTGTTTTCTCCTGATCTTCTGGGGCTATGAGAATCTGGTTGTAGCCTGAATACCCCTCCAAGAAAAATTAGAAGGCCCACCCAGCAAGTCTATCAAGCATCTGGTCTAGAAATGGCAATGGAAAGTGATCTTTTCGGGTCACCTTGTTCAGCTTCCTGTAATCCATACAAACCCTCCAGCCAGTCACGACCTGAGTGGGAATCAACTCATTCTTTTCATTCTTCACCACGGTCATACCACCCTTTTTCGGAACACACTGCACTGGTGAAGTTCAATCACTATCAGAGATAGGATAAATAACCCCAGCATCAAACCATTTGATTATCTCCTTTTTGAACACCTCTTGCATCGCCTCGTTCAACCTCTGTTGATGTTCCACGGACAATTTTGCATCATCTTCAAGAATAATTTTGTGCATGAAAAAGGCGGGGCTTATGCCCTGAATATCAGCTAGGACCCATCCAATTGCTTTCTTTCTCCTTTGAAGCACTTCAAGAGGTGATTCTACCTGCACTTGGGTTAAGCAAGAAGAAAGTATAACAGGTAAAGTACAAGCAGGGCCCAAGAATTCATACCTGAGGTGTGGTGGAAGAGGCTTTAAATCCAAGGTTGGTGGCTCCTCGATTGAGGGCTTTGTCGGCGGAGTCTTCTGATTTTCCAAATCCAAAGATAGTTTATGGGGTCCATAGGAATAAGAACCCATGCCTCACAAAGAAATAGTACACTCCACCAAACCATCTGTCACAACATCCTCATGATTCAATAAGACCGCTTCCATGGGATCCTCCACATTGATCAATGAGCTTGTATCATCAATTATCACCTCAGCAACTAGGTCCACAAAAGACAACACCTCCGTACTATTTGGTTTCCGCATTGATTTGCATACATAGAAAATGACCTTTTCATCACCCACCCTGAAGGTGAGCTCACCGGCCTCCATATCTACAAAATCCTTCCCCGTTGCTAGGAAAGGCCTGCCCAAGATAATCGGCACCTCATAGTCAAATTCACAATCCAATATCACAAAATCTGCTGGCAAGATGAATTTGTCGACCCGCACCAAAACATCATCAATGATACCCAAGGGTCGCTTCATAGTTCTATCTGCCATTTGAAGCCACATCGAAGTTGCTCTCGGTTTGCCAATTCCCAAGGTTTTAAAGACAGAATAAGGCATCAAATTAATACTAGCACCCAAGTCACATAATGCCTTTGAAAAGTCCGCACTACCAATAGTGCAAGAGATAGTGAATGCTCCGGGATCCTCTAGTTTGGGTGCCATTGAGTGCACAGTTGCACTCACTTAGTGGGTCATCTTGATTGTTTTGCACTCCATGGATCTCTTCTTTTTCACCAAGTCTTTCATAAACTTGGCGTACCCGGGCATTTATTCAATAGCCTTAACTAATAGTACGTTGATAAACAAACTCTTCATCATTTCTATGAACCTTTTGAATTGATTCTCATTCTTCTGCTTAGCCAATCTTTGAGGATAGGGAGGAGGAGGCCTAGGCAATGGAGCCTTGGCTTTTGGTACAACCGGCTCGGGTATGTCAATTACGTAATCCCTAGACGGGTTCAGATCATTTTGTGATTCCTCCTCATTGTCATTTATGTCAATCCTCACTTCACAATTTATCGGCTCTTCAATCACTTGTTCAACCTCAATAGGAACCTCATCTTGTTTCATATCATCATCATCACTAACAACCCTCTTTTGCTTGGAATAACTAGCCTCACCGCCTCGACCACTCCTTGTGGTCACCGCCATTGCATGTCAGGTATTGTTGGTGTTCCCACCCTTTGGGTTCACTACCGTGTCACTAGGTAGTGTCCCCTTAGGGCGAGTGTTCAAATCTTGTGATATTTAGACGTCAAGATTTCGGATGGAGATAGTGTGCGAGGCAATTTGAGCATCCCAATCCGCATTCTGCTCCATCATCAGTTTAAACATATGCTTGATCCGTCCCATATCATTGCTTAACGAACTCGGACCTTGGGATTGATAGGGGGTGGATTGTTGGGTTGTTGATACATCGAGGTCATTTGAAAGCCCGACCCCCGATTACCGTTTCCACCCCAATTGCCATTGTTGTTCCCATTCCAATTGTTGTTGCTGCCTCCCCATTGTTGATTGTTGTTCCCCCCAGTTGCTAGAGTTGTTATTGTTATTCCAATTTCCTTGCCCTTGATTGTTCCAGTTTTGGTTGTTCCCCTGAGATCTCCATTGTTGGTTAGAAAAATTGTTCCTTTTCCCTTAAAAATTATTTGCATATATCACATCCTCATTTTGTTCATCATAAGAGTCATCATTGTTGTATCCACTCACACCTTGATCATTTTGATCATTGTTGCTTTGCATTTGATTGCCACGTTGTCTTTGTTTGTTGACCAAAATATTAACCCCTTCCATAGCATGCACATGCTTTCGCCTTTGGATTTTTTGAAGCTGCACCTTAGAAAGTTGATTCATGGTAGTTTTTAGCTCAACAATGGCCTGTCCATGGTCTTGAAGTTCTTTATGAAGATTTATCACACTTGGGTCACCTTGGGGCACATTAGCCCCACTTTTCCATGCTGAAAAAGTGTCAGCCATTTCATCCAAAATATCACAGGCTTCATTATAAGATAGCTTCATGAAATTACTCCAGTTAATTGGTTGACTACACACTGAATTGTCGTATTGATGCCCGGTAGAATGTTTGTTGTATCATGGCCTCCGTCATATCATTGTTGGGGAGTTCTTTGACCACTGTTCTATAGTGCTCCCAAATCTCGTGAAGGGGCTCATTTGGTTCCTTCTTGAATGCCAATATCTCATCTCTCAAAGCTGCCAGGTGTCCGAGGGAGAAAAACTTAGCAATGAACTTATCCGCCAACTCATCCCATGTAGAGATAGAATGGTTGGGGAGTCATTCAAGCCAATCTAGTGCTTTCCCTCGGAGAGAGAAAGGAAATAATCTGAGCCTCAAGGCATCCTCCGATACATTGGTTTTCTTACTCCCCCAACAGGTGTCCACAAATCCTTTTAAGTGTTTGTAGGCATTCTGATGGGGAGTACCCGTGAAATAACCTCGCTGCTCCAGAAGTGTTAACATGACATTAGTGATTTGAAAATTGCCCGCCCGGACTCTGGGTGGGACAATTTCACTATCATACCCCTCATTCGGAAGCACCCGAGGGGCTACTCTTGGAGGTATCGGGGAAGGGTCTGTAATATTATCATTGGCATTGGCCTGACGGCCTCATCTTTAAGCTTGAGGTACTAGAGGCACCTCATCTTCCCCGTTATCATCTACCTCCTCCCCCGGTACAACATTGCCCAGAGGATCAACCATGTGTACCTGTAGCGATTGAAACACACCAATTAATAAAATAGAAGGAAAGAACAATCGACACATGCCAAAAAGTGATCGGAGCTCACCTACACCACTACAGAATGGCAAGGCAAGGTCGATGAAGCTTTTACCCGATAGGATCGGGATCGAAATCCACAGGGAGTTAGATGATTGGAGTCGAGTTTCTATCCGATTTAGAAGTGTGTATTTTTCTTAATTACTCTTCTAAACATGGGTTGTTTTGATTCTATACTAAGTTTAATGCTAAAATTTACTACAATCAAGCTAGCTACAATATTTTTGTGGGATGTTATCAAGTATTTAAATGCACTAGGGATGCAACTTGCCTCTAGGCGAGTATTTAACGGGATTTAAAATCCAGGATAAACTTGTGGGTCATGGGCTTGTGATATAACCTCTTACTAATTTACTCACCCGATACCTCTCGGTAGTTTGGGTGACTTTGCCCGAATTGGCTTCCTCAAGCCTAATTGGGTGTTTCAACAAAGCAAATGTAATTGGCTCAAGTCGGGTATTACTATCTCTAGTTTCTACCCTTTAATTGGGGCTATCAATCTCTTGAATTCACCCCAAATCCTTGTTAGCCTACTTTACCTAGACTTGGATTATCTTTCACAAGAGTACCCCTAGTCAAAAAGGGCATGAATCAGTGTTTGCAACCACTAATTTAATGAATTAAGCATGAAATAGACTAAATATCACAGACCCAATCACAAGTACACCCTAAAATTGAAGACCCATTAGATACCCACACTAGGGTTGGGTTACAACCCTAGCTTAAGGGTCTAGCTACTCATTTTCATGGAAGAAATCAAAACGGACAATGAAATTAAAGCCATAAATATTGATTACAAAGATAAAATCTAAGATTAAAAGTAGAATCTATGCTAAAATTACTCAAAAAGTTAAAAAGACACTATTCACGAGCTCCTTAAATATCTGTCGCCCTAAAAATGAGAAAAAGAAGTATTTATACACAGCTGAAAATACTGGACAAATTTGCCCCTATAGAGATTCCGCTATCAGCGAAAAATTGAACGCCTCAACAGAGTGGATTCCGCGATCGCAGAATTATAAGCGCGGGCCGCGGTTCTTGACTTGGCAGTTCTCTAAAACTTGTTTTCGCTCCCAGCGGAATACTGAACGCCTCAGCGGATCTCGGAAGCGCGAAAGGGGAATTTTGGCGCTGGCCGCGCTCTTGTGGAGGATCATTTTAAACAGCTCTCTGAACGTGATATTCCCCTCCCAACAGATTATTGAGCGCTCCAGCGGACCGAAAAGCGTTGCAGCGTAATTTTGGCGCTGTCAGCGGTTCAAAAAGCTCAAAATGCACCTCTCTGAAGTTCAATCTGCGGCCGCTGATAGAATTCCGCTACAATGGAATGTCTTCCGCTGTAGCGTAATAGTTTCGCTGTCAGCGGTTTTTCTAGGTTCCTAGGCTGTGCAAGTTTGGCTCCAGTTTGAGTTATCTTTAGCCATTCTCCTCAATTTTACTCCAAACCTGTAATTTAAGCACCTTGCATTAGTTTTCGGGAGTACCTTAGTGCAATTTTATCCTAAAACCTAAGCAAAGGAGAGTAAATAGTAGGTAAAAATTCCTAATTATCAATAACATCCTCCATGAACGTTCCTCATGATCTCAATAGTTAATACCATGTTCATGACATCCCTTTGTATTACCCCAATATCATCCTATAAATAGAGGATTTTGGCATCACATTGTACACACTTGGAAAACAATTGATGTAATAAGAAAGTTCTCTTCCTCTCTAATTCTCTTGTCTATATTCTTGTTTTATTTGGTTACTTTGAGCTTAGTTTCTTAACATATCATCAACATGAGTATCTAACAAATTGAGCTTATTTGCTTCAGTCCGTTGTCAAAGGGCCAGGCCAGGCTGGTTCGGGCTATTGGAAAATGTCACGACCCAAAATCCACTAAGGTCGTGATGGCTCCTAACACCGCCGTTAGGCCAGCCAACTATGGACGATTAACTTAATTACTCATTTTAGTATTTTTGAAATCATAATTTTCATCAATTAAGTAGTAAGAAATAAAATTTTACAAGGTTACTGATAATATTTTCACAACTACAATAATAAATCACCCATAAGCACCCCAAAATCCGGTGTCACAAGTACATGAGCATCAACTAGGAAATATAATACATTACAACCTCTGTATGGAGTACAATTTAGATAGGAGAATATAAATAACTCTGATGGAGACTCTGCATGCTACGGATCATAACATAAAATGCAGCTCATGGTAAGTCCCCCCAACATCCTTGTTTCTGCGCCTAGAAGACCACAAGACATATATGTACCTGCACAAAAATGTACTGCAAGTGTAGTATGAGTACGTAAATCAATGCGTACCGATTAAGTATCCAGCCTAACCCCAGAGAAGTAGTGACGAAGGGTCGACAACGACACTTACTAGTGGTCCAATAAGACAGGTACAATAATAAGTAAACATATGAGGGGTAGAGTATATGTGGTATAATCCTTCTATCAACAATAAACTCAACCCTCGATTAGCAATCACCTCCTCCACCGGAGTGTATGTGTGTGTGTGTGTGTATATATATAATGGACCGCACCAGATAGGTCATCATAAATCAAAATCAGGAAAAATCCCAGATACACTGGCCTTTTTTACAAATAATACGCACGATTCCATAGAAGGATCTTTACAGAAATGCCGAGGCGTACGGCTTGATCCCATCATAATCTAGTATATAACCATAGATACATCTATTATATATTGCCGAGGTGAACGACCCTCTCCCATGAGAGTGTGGTACATAATCCTGCCAGTGAACAACCTGATCCAATAAGGTGTGCGCACAGTCGTGGATCGAACGACACGAACCATATATGTATCTATTCTGCCCAGGCGAACAACCCACTCCCATTAGAATAAGAAAGCTTTGACGGGTCCTTGACCCCACTCACGAAGGGACAAGTGAGTTTTATGAAAGTTCTGGGAAAAGCCCTTCGATGAGAACGCGTAACGCAGGGGAAATACGTAAGAGGAGTACAATTATTCTGTGGAAAATCATAAAGTTTGTCCAATATTTACAATAACGATTCTATCACTCTACACAAGTCTGTCTCAAGTCTTAACATAAAATAAAGGAATTCAATGGGCAAGAGACTACTCAAATAGTATAGCTATAGCATGGTGTGAACCTAAGTCTACCCGGAAAATAACATGAATATAGCTACGTATGGACTCTCGTCACCTCGTGCATACGTAGCCCCCGCAACTAGTAGCAAATATCAATCATAATACCTAGGGGTAGTTTCCCCCTCACAGAGTTAGACATGAAACTTACCTTCCTCCAAAGTTCCTTAATCCGACTCTAACGCCACTCAAGAACCACAAACCAATGCTCATAGCCTAAAACTAGGCAATCAATGTGCAAACCCATAAATATATTTCTAATACTCATAATAAATCAATTTATAACCATTTCCTACTCCGCTCGAAAAGTCGATAAAACCAACCCTCGGGCCCACCTGCCCGGATTCTGAAATTTTTCGAAGATAAACATTAACCTTAACATTACTAACTCAAATATATAATTTATTCCCAATTCCATGTCCAATTTCGTGGTAAAGATCCAAGAATACAAATTTTTAGGTTTTTCTTCAAAATCCCAAATTCCTACAAATTTACAAGTCTAAATCCATATACAAATCATATATTTGACTCGCAATGTGAAGAAATCACTTACCTAGTGATAGGTGACGAAGAATCTCCTTCAAAATCGTCCCAAGCTCGGTTCCCATGGAAGATTTAGGATAAAATGAGCCAAACCCGATTTTGCAAACTTATACACTGCCCAGGCTACCCGTCTTCGTGATCGAATGAATACCTTCGTGATCACGAAGGTTAAAATGCTTCCTCTCAGCGCGTTCGTGACCAAATGGCCGCAGTTCACGAAGCCTTCAGTCCTCTGAACAACTAATTTTTGACCACACTTAAATGTTATACTATTTTAGTAGAAATATTCCTTTTAGGCCTAATATTGATGTTTTAAGCTTTTATCTTACACTTATTCGATTTTATTTAATTAATTAAATACATAAATAATAATAATACTCACATTCTTAAAATGTATATATATGGAGTATCTTTTAATTAGAATTTAATAAGTAAACTATTATACTTTCTTTGTA
>ML320394.1:0-13538 GCA_005239505.1 Nicotiana paniculata
GAAAATATGTTAAAATTTAAAGAAAAAAGGGGCTATTTGTGCAAATTTAACGTTGGGCAACGGTATCCCGTCAAGGGTGACCGTTGCCAACGGCCAGTGGGCCCCACATCTTAAAAAAAAAAAATAGCCGTTGTACCGGGCCGGTTAAACCGGTACACAGTTACGGTTCACTACCGGTCCGGTTATCCGTTTCAAAATAATTAAACGGACCAACCCCCTCTAACCCCCCTACCCAGCCCACCCGGCCCCCTATGAACCGGGCCGGGCCGGTTCCGGTTTTAACCGGTCTGGGCCGGTCCGGTTACGGGTCAACCCGGCCCGTTAGACACCCTTAGATTTTATCTACATTTTGATAAATTCCCAAAACCCAAAACCCAAGTCCCAAAACCAGCTATATCTTTTAAAAATTGCCCTAAACTTTTGTATTTTATAAAAGAGCCCACCATTTATTATTTTGTAACAATTCTGCTTTGTCTCTTCGGTCATCTATAGTTCATTACAAAAATGATAATTTTGTACCAAATTTATTTATGTTTAAGACTATGGTTAGCGACAATATAATAAATGTTATTGATAAAGTTATTGTTGGGTATCTGTGATAGTATTTAGAACGTGTGGGTATAAATCATGTTTCATGTTTTTTTTAAAAAGAAAGTGAAATATGTTTTAAAAATTTATGTCCAAACACGTTTTTATTTTCAAATAAAACTTCACCAAAATTAAAATTTTCAAAACAAATTTGAAAATATATGGAGAAACGCCAAGGAAAAAGTGCAAGGTTTACCTGTTATGATGTTTAGGTTTAATTGTGCCGTCAGAATGCTTCTTTGGGCGGTTTAAGTGCATAATTTTTTCTTTTTTGGTTTCCAACTCAAAGAAAAAAATTGAGTTCAAGAACAGAAGAAGGTTGGATGATTTAACTGCATAATCAACGCAAGAAAGAGGAGCTTTTCCTCCTTTACGGTTGCTGGCAGAAAAGAATTTAGGATTTTATAATTTATTTGCTTATTTGTTGGTTTTCAACCAACACAATTAATTACTGGCACATGTTTTAGATAAATTTGAGGCCTTATAAGCACGTCTTATTGAACTTTTTGAAGTTAGGATTTTTGTGATATTACTCACTGAAAATATAAAAGAACGGTGTCAAAAGGTTTTAGCCTTCTCAAAGGCGTTAAAGTGCCGATTTTGCAAATAAGACTTTGCTAATAGCCGCAGTTGTATTTGGAATTTGGCTTAAGGCATTAGAGTTTGACCTTATCATATGACACCAGCAAAGCCTTTTAAATCTTTTAGATTCATGTGATTTTTCCTATTTTTATGTAACTTTCCGTTTGGAATTTCGTTTTAACGAAACTTTTGGGAAGAGGTTTTTTTAACCTTTGTTAGAGGTAGCAGCCAGAAATGTTTAATTCTTTGAGTAATTTTTTTTTTGGCTGGTGAATTTGTGGTTAATTCAGATTTTACCATAATAATTTTGACTTGAAAATTTTTACGTTTTGCTTTGGAGAATTTAAAGTTGAATATTTCTATAGTTGTATATTTTTTGAGATAAATAGAGTCGAATCTTGATGTTGCAAAGTAACTTTTCTTGTGGAGATTTAGTAGGCGTTTGGCCATGCATTCCAAATTAATTTTTTGGAATTTGAAATTTCAATTGAAGATGAAGTTTGTGTTTGGTTATAATACTTGTAACATATTTGGATACCTTTTTTTCCAAAATCATGAAACATGATTTATAGCCCACAACTTATAAAATATATCAAAACTACCTCAACTGTTATCATATTCTACTTTACTGCAATACATAGAAGATGCAAAATCAATATCACATTTTCTAATTCAACTAATACAGAGAAAAGGAATTTAAGCCAAAAACAACATAAATATGAACAAGTTCTTTAATATTCGGGTACATCAAGAATTCAATTGCCTATTTTAAAAGATTAAATAAAAACAAAAGATGGATTAATTCGCTTGGCTTCCCTCTTGTGTTTCTGCAGTAGTTGTAGGTTAAAATATTTGCTGGGGGTCATTATATAAATTATAAAAGTATAGGATAAATTTTATAAAATAAAAAACTAGTGAAAAATGCATTTTCAATTATTTTTCAAATTTGAAAATGCATTTCAAGTGAAATTGAAAAAAGGGTTGAATTTGATAAACATTGTTTTCAAAAAAAAATTTTGGAAAGAAGTGAAAATTTCTTATGTCCAAACGGACTCTTATTTATTTTGGAATATAAAAGGTTGTGTATATGTAACCTATATAAATATCGATCGCCCCCAAAGAAAGTTCAATATTTAATAGAATTTCACGTGCATTCTTGTGGTAATAAACGCGTGACGATTATTTGATTTTACGTGTGAATAATAAATCGACGGAAAAGAAAATTTACTGTTCAACATGCTCTTTATTGTTAATGTTTGATTACTAGACCAAGATACTACTTACAAGTTAATATTTTGTCCAAAGATGAAATATTAATGGAGTGGCGGGTACCTTGAGATGATACCTTTATTCAAATTTATTTTCATTTTGATTTTGAGTATTATGTGAGCTTATTATTTATTGTTCTCTAATTCAGTTGAAATTACTCCTACAAATATTAAAATCAGTTTAATTCTCATATTGAATGATAATCATGAAGAAGAAATCACGACCAGAAATCCAACTAGTCGTGATGACACATAACACAACCAGCTACATAAGCCAATTCATAACTATCCAATTCCAATGAATTTAATAAGACAATTAAGTGAAAGAGAATATCTTAGTCTTATACATTTCCCAAGGACTGGTAGTACAAATCATGGACTTCTAAGATTAGAATTTGCAATGCTGGTATGAAATAAATACATCATCTGTTCGAGTTGTAAATAAACACATTTCTATAATTCTAAGGCTACCATGAACAATAGTCAGCTACAACCGGAACATATGTACATCTTCAAATTCAGCTCCCGTCGATCACAACAACGTTAGCAGCAAACATCTGCACGCAAAGTGCAGAAGTGTCATATGAGTACAACCGACCCCTACTCAAGAAGTAACAAACTTAACCTTCGTTTGAATATAGTGACAAGCTGGGACAAGGTACAGAGTCCAACTCCAATAACCAGCAACATTTTATAACAATATAATAAAAGGGTACACGAAAAGAACATAGAGGTAGGGTGTTTAACTCGTTCACAGTTACGGAAAAATAGACATGCTTTTCAAGTATAACAGTAAATCCCAAATCTTTCACCGAAAACCCAAATTATATGAGTAAGTTTGAAAACTGTGATTTGTCAAAAATCCCTTTCAACAATAACTAAGATGTTTTATTTTCAGATAGCATGAGGAAAGTACATCTATATGCCTACATGTCAAGATACAGGTAAAATCATGAATGTCACCAAAACCGGGTAGTAGGAGAAAATGCATCTTTATGCATGTATATCAAGTACGCATGTCAAATGCAATGCATCTCAATGATAAACTCATGTACTCACACTCTCAGAATAGTCAATTCCACTATCTCGCATTCTCTCTCACCATGCTCAATACTCACCACACTCAATCACTCAGCATTGTACAATACCTGATGCGGCGTGCAACCCGATGCACATATAGCCATAAGGCCTGTTGTGGCGTGCAACCCGATCCACATATATATATAGCCATAAGGCTCGTTGCGGCATGCAACCCGATCCATATATATATATATATAGCCATAAGGCTTGTTTCGGCGCAACCCGATCCACACACACACACACTCGCTCTCTCTCTCTCTCTCTCACACACACACACACACACACATACACACACAAACACACACACACACACACACACACATATATATATATATATATGTATATATATATATATAATCAACTACACTCACTAGGGGTGAGTACAAACTCCGGAGGGGCTCCTTTAGCCCAAGCGCTATAATCCGCATGGACAACTCACGTGTCGCACGAACAACTCACGTGTTATACTGTCAATATCCTCACAGTCAGGCCCTCAACCTCACTAAGTTATCAATCTCTCCAATCTCTTAACTCACAACACTCATGTTGAGCAGTCCAAATCAATGATATGAGATGTGACAAGAAACTGTAATAGAGACTAAGATATGATATGTAATGATGAATGCAACTGAGTACATAACTGAAATTAAGCAAATAACTCAACATCAAATAACGACCACTTTGGGTCCCACTAGTACCGTCATATAGCCGAAATATGATTTCTAGCATTAATTACAACTCATGTGCTACACATAGAGTACGGTAGAAATGTTAAGATGTAATAGCTACACAGTTTCATGAAATCAACTTAATCACAATCTACACGGTGCATGCCCACACACCCGTCACCTAGCATGCGCGCCACCTCAACACTAATCACATAACACGTAATTCAGGGTTTCATACCCTCAGCACCAAGTTTATAAGTGTTACTTACCTCGAAAAAGCCTAATCCAAAATCGAGCAAGCAAAACGACGCTCCAAAAATGCCATCCCGCGCGTACCAACCTCTGAACGGCTCGAAACTAGACAAATGAAACTCAAATACACCAAACAAAGCCCAAGGAAATAATTCCAAATGATAAAGGTCGAATCCTTAATCAAAATCCAAAACCGGTCAAAAGTCACACGGGGCGGGGCCCATGCCTCTGAACTTGATAGAACTTATAAAATCCGACAACCCATTCAATTACGAGTCCAACCACACTAGTTTCACTCAAATCTGACTTTGAATCGATGTTCAAAACTCAAAAACTCACTTTATGAAACTTTAGGCTAAAACCCCCAATTTGCTCGTTCAAATTCATCAACCAATTGCCAAAATTAAGATAGATTCATTAAAAAAGATCAAAACCAAGTGTGGAATACATACCCCAATCCTTATGATAAAAATTGCTTCAAAAGTCGCCTCAATCCGAGTCCCACATCTCAAAATATGAATTGTAATACGAGTACAACCGACCCCATTGTCACGACCCAAACCGATGGTCCGCGGCGGGTGCCTGAGTCATACCTGTCGAACACCCTTAAGCATGTGACTAATGTATGAACATGAATTACTTATGCTGAATTATGAGCATAAAATGTGTGAGGAAAACCTGTCAAAAAGACATATATACATATACATGCTAAATACGTAGGGCGAGCCGATAAGGCTAGACAACTACATATCCAAAACTAGAAGCCGACAAGGCCATATACTACCCAACTGTACACGAGTATCTACAGACCTCTAACCGTATATGTAAACAATCCTATCGTACTAAAATCCAAAGCAATTCCGGATCAAATGGAGCGCACCAACTCTCGCTGATCAAGGATCCTAAGAAGGGGACCATCTGCTTGTCTACCTGCACCCGCGAGCATGAAACGCAGCGTCTCCAGGCAAAAGGGACGTAAGTACGAATAATGTACTGAGTATGGAAGACACAAAAATCAGTACATAAAAGACATAAATGAAACATAGAATAAAGAATTCCACATGTAAGTCTAAATGGCTTTGTAAATCCTGAAACATTTATAAATTCATGCACGTGTGTATAAATATCGTGTCATGCATAGGTATAAGTGTTCATAACATCATCAAGACTCTGAGGGCATCCCATCATATCATCTCGTCCACTATGGGCATATTTATCAACATATACTAGCTGATCAGGTGGTGGTGCATATATAATGCCGTATCCTTTTTCCCATATCCCATATACATATAATATACATATATACGCGTATATAACACCATCTGGCCATGAGTCAATGTAAATGAGTGCAATGCATGAGAAGTACGTCAATAAAATCTTTTGGAGTGTCATAAGACCATTATGCCTCTGATTAATATCGTGAAATAGACTTTATCAACTTACATATTTTCTGAAACCCATGAAAAGACGATAGAATAATAAGACATACGGGGTCAAGAATATGATAATCTCTAGCATTTCTACGAATAGAGTCATTTATGGAAGTTGTCCATTTGCTCGTTTCGTTTGTGTCGTATGGATCATGCCGAAAGGGAAAGAAGGGATAGCCTTAACATACCAGAGATGGTTCTCTGAACAATCCCTCTAACACACGGGAATCGCGACAAAACACGTGACAGCAACACTGAAGTAGGGAAAAATTCGTATGATATTCTTCAGACAATCCCTCTAACACATGACAATCGCGACAAAACACGTGACGACAAAACCATAGTAGGGAAAAATTCGTATGATATTCTTGAGAAAAATTACACCATACTCCTTTATAATTGCAAAATCTCACGTTTCTTTGAATTATTGAAGATATAATCTTGCTTATGTGACTTACCTTTGTAACACAAAACATTTACGTTGAATTCTTATCACATGCATGTAAGAATGAGTTTGTGACTTCCAATTCTTAAGAATGAATATGTGATTATTAAATGGATATGACTCACGTTCTTTAAGAATGAATATGTGTCTTTCCTTTATTAAATAGATATGACTCACGTTCTTTAAGAATTGCCATATAATATAGTGGCTTAAGAGTCACAATTCTTGGGGTGGCTTGCTGCCACGTGGGGAGAGCCTAATTTTATCCAAAGATTTTAATTTATCTCTCACTAAAAGTCATTTATTATCCAATTATCCACATAATTAAGAATTATCTCAACTTACTTAAAATACTACTCACTTTTAACATACCTTATACACCTTACTATTATGGTCATATAGTACCTTGTATGACAGTAGTTCGTAAACACAGAGTATTATAGCTCGGATCGTTCTATCCCATATTGACAAACTTTGACGAAACTCACTTTCTTTGGTTCGTTTGCCCTTTAACCTTCACTGCATTTACTTATCTCTTGTTATAAGTGGAATAAATGCTTATAACCTCAATATAATCGCATCCCCGGGTCTACGTCGATTAAATTACGACAAAACTTTTACGTACGAAATCGCGAGATGTAACATCCCCCCCCCCCCCCTTAGAAACATTCATCCTCGAATGTTTAGCTTCTCGCGACTCATATAAATTTTGGCAGATTTACTATCAATCCTTCATGTAGAGAACTCAATAATTCAACGCCCCATATTTTCACAATTACCACTTACGACAATGGCCTCACATGTCCAATGATAATAACTAATACAAGAACCCATACACGTACACCTTAAGGCTGTGATGTCTTTGTCGGATCCTTATTTGGAAGAGGAAATCAGTGAGATAACTAGACTTCATGTCTTCTTCGGCTTCCCAAGTTATTTCTTCCACATTATTGAGTACTTTCACCGAAACTACATTTTTAGTCCTCAATCTCCGAACCTGTCTGTCTAATATAGCAATGTGAGTTTCCTCATATAATAGTTGTTCTGTGTCCTGAACATCGTCAACTAACACAACTTCTGAAAGGATCTCCAATACATTTACGGAGCATAGACACATGAAAGAGTGGATATACAGATTCCAAGTCATAAGGCAAGTCTAATTCATATGCTACCTGGCCTACCTTACGTATGATCTTATATTGTCAAATGTACCGAGGGCTAAGTTTTCCTTTCTTTCCAAACCTCATAAAGACTTTCATCGATGATACTTTTAGGAATACCCAATCGTCAACATGAAACTCCAAGTTTCGCTGCCGATTATCCGTATTAGACTTCTGACGGCTTTGAGCTGCTAATAATCTTTCCTGTATAAGCTTAATTTTCTCAATTGCCTGTTGTACTATTTTTGGTCCTACTAACATAGTTTCCCCAACATTGAACCACCCTATAGGCAACCTACACGTCCATAAAGAGCTTTGTATGGAGCCATCTGAATACTAGAATGATAGCTATTATTATATGCGAACTCAATAAGAGGCAGATGATCATTCCAGCTACCCTTGAAGTCTATCACACGAGCCCGTAACATATCCTCAAGTGTCTGAATGGCACACTTGGCCCGTCCGTCTGTGTGGGGATGAAATGATGCACTAGGACTTACCTGAGTCCCCAATCCTTCTTGGAAGGACCTCCAGAAGTTGGCTGTAAATTGAGCTCCTCTATCCAAGATAATAGACATATGGACGCCATGCAATCGTACTATCTCCTTAATGTAAAGTCTTGCATAATCCTCTGCGGAATATGTAGTCCTAATAGGCAGAAAATGGGCTGACTTTTGTAAGTTTACCAACAATCGCCCATATAGAATCTAACTTACATTGGGTACGAGGTAAACCTACGATGAAATCCATATTGATTACTTTCCACTTCCAAGTCAAAATCTCTATAGCCTGCAATAACCCACCAGGTTTTTGATGTTCAATCTTACAGTTAGGGCACTAAACAAGAAACTCTGCTATATCCTTTTTCATTCTGTCCCACCAATATATTTTCCTGATATCATGATACATCTTTGTTACTCCTGGATGGATAAAATAACGAGAATAATGAGTTTATTTTTCCATAACCTGTCGATGCAGCCCTACAACATTAGGGACACATAATCATCCTTGATATTTGAGGACCCCATCTTTTGTAAAATCAAATGGTGTCTTCTCCTTCTGAGGGGTTATATCCCTATAATGAACTAACACATGATCCTCGTACTGGTGTTCCTTCACTTCAGTTACAAGAGAGGATGTTGTTGTGTCCTGAATAGTAATTTCGGTATCACCTGAATCCAATAATCGAACTCCAAGACTATCTAGCTAAAGAATCTCATGGGCTATTCCCCTCTTCTCTGGCTGTAAATATGACAAACTACCCATAGATGTACGGCTGAGGGCGACGGCTACTACATTCTCCTTCCCCGGATGGTATAAGATATCAATGTCATAGTCTTTAAGTATCTCCAACCATCTCTTTTGACGTAAATTTAATTCCTTTTGCTTGAAGATATACTGGAGGCTCTTATGATCCATATAGATATTAACATGAATGCCATACACGTAGTGCCTCCACATCTTTAGTGCATGAATCACTGCGGCTAATCTCTAAATCATAGGTTGGGTAATTCATTTCGTGAAACGACCAAAATCCTAATCCAGATCGCGATGACGCCCAACACCGCCGTCAGGCCAGCCAACCATTACCTACTAGGAGTTTCATGTAGTTTACCAAAAACATTTTTCAACTCTTGCTTGACTTAGTTTTGAGACATTAAGTAGAAACAGATAACTTAGGCAATTTTATGCAAAATAAATTATCAAGAAGTCATAATTAACGATTACATCCCAAAATAAAGTCTACTAGCGTGTGTGTGCCAGGAACTAGTGTCACAAGTCTACAGGCATCTAGTAGAATATTATCAAAAGAATGAAAGTCCGTCCTACTGTCTGAGTAAGTATAGACAGAAATAACAAAAGAATAGCTCCAAAGTGCTGCAGGAAATCGCCAAGAAGAGCAGCTCACCGTGAAGCCTCGACCAGTATAACTCAGGAACGAGCTCCAGACTGGAACACATATGTGCCTGCCTCAAAACCTGTACAATTAAGTACAGAGCGTAGCATGAGTACATAAACAATGTGTACCCAGTAAGTATCCTGCCTAATCTCGAAGAAGCAGTGACGAGAGGTCGACTTGACATTTACTAGGGTCCAAACAACATATTTAGGTGATAATTTAAAAAAGGACAACAAAGTAAGCATGGAGAGTAAGGAAATAAATATCGAATCGTAATAAAATCCAAATAGTTAGTGAAGCATCAATTTACAAGTTTTTAGTTCGATCTTCCAGGATATTTCACAGCTCAACAGTCATAAACAACATCAGGCAAATAGCATGCACAGAGTGGAATAAGGACATTCGGCCTGGGCCAATATAATAATAATTGTGCACTACCGAAGGGTCGAACGACGCGAACCACAGATGTATCTATCAACCTATCGTGGCGTACGAACCGCTCCCATTAGAGTAGGGGAAAGAATCACTCAGCTCGCGGGATATAAATTGTGAAGCGGTCGCATGCAAACACAACATGTTTCTTTCAATTCTTTTCAAATAACAAATCCTTTAAAACATCAAATTCTTGGTTTTCTTAAAAACAAAATTGCATACAATGAAGTTACAAAGCATATAACTCAAGTTAATGGAATTCACATGGCATGGTGTGGGCCTAACTACCCGGACATAAAAATAATGTCACTACGCACGGGTTCTCGTCACCTCGCACGTACGTAGTCCCCCACAACAATAACACATAATCATTTAATTCACCTCTGGGGAAATTTCCCTCTTACAAGATTAGAAAGGAAACTTACCTCGCGTCAAGTCTACTTTTCGGGTCAAGAATGCGCCTGAAACTCCAAATTCATCGCCCAAGGACTCGAAACTAGTCAAATATTGCATAAACAAATCAGTGTATACTCCAAAGTCCTTAATTCTCCTACTTAAATGATCATTTCAATCTAAATTGGGAAAATCCTAAAATACACCGCTGGGCCCACATGCTCGGATTCCGGAAATTTTTGAAGGAAACTATCACCCATGGCCTAAGGATCAATATTATATAGTTTTTGTTTAATTCCTCAACAAATTTCTTGGTAATTTCCCCTTTTTGTCAAAAACCTCGATTTTTACTCTATCTCATGGTTTCTATTAATTGTGGTGTTAATCTATCTAACAATTCAAGTATAAAGCTAATATGAATTACTTACCTCACAGCAGTTAGGTCGAATACCCTCCTTGCATGCTCTCAAAATTGCCCAAAGAAGAAGAATGGTGTTCAAAAATGGCTAAGTCCCGTATTTAAAAGGAAGTGCACTGCCTACAGGCTTTTCGAACCTGCGGCTCGAGGACTGCACCTGCGGTCTGGCATTTGCGAGAAAAATCTCGCACCTGCAGAGAAAGGGAAGGGGGCATGGCTTCACACCTGCGGATCCGCTTCTGCGGAAAGGGGTCCGCATCTGCGGAAATGGGCAGCTCCCTCAGGAGTCGCACCTGTGAGACTAGGACCAAATGAGCGGTCTCGCACCTGCGACTTGACATCCGCAGGTGCGGTCGCACCAGACCTGGTGAACCAGCAGTCAAATTACGCTGGTTTTTGCCTTGCCCGAATGGCATCTGGGCCTACCCGAGACCCCGTTTAAATATACCAACAAGTCCTATATCATAATACGGACTCGCTCGAGCCTTCGGAACGTTTGAAACAACGCTAAATTTAAAAATTCATGCCCCAAAAACTATTGGATCAAACTTAAGAACTTCAAGTTCTTGAATCCCTTTCAGTACACCGAACCTATCTATACTACTCGGAATGACACCAAATTTTGCGAGCAATTCATAAATGACATAACAGAACTATTCCCGATCTCGGAATTCCGTTTGGATCTCGATAACACAAAAACACGTTCCAAACCTCAATTTGAACTTAAGGAAATTCTTATTTCACTATTTGGTGCCGAAACGCCCCCAGGTCATCCAAAACCCGTTCCGAACACACGCCCAAGTCCAGAATCATCATTCGAACCTACCGAAATCTTCGAATCTCTATTCCTGGGTCGTTTACTAAAAATATTGACTGAAGTCAAACTTGGCCTTTAAGGCCAACCTTAAGGAACTAAGTGTTCCTACACCACTCCAAACTCCCCCAAACCTTGAACCACCCGTCCCCGCAAGTCATAAATGTTGACCCATGTCACTACATAGTTTTAAAGATTGACAAAAGGCTTACCAGTTGAACCAAGTCCATTAGAGCACACATACTTGACCTGACGAGTTGGCACACAAACCTTATATGCATAGGAGATGAATGCGATTGTGAAATATCAATGAACAAGAAAAGTATCTTCTAATGCGAACAGGTTGCAAATTGATGAAAGAATAGAAGTCGAATTCAGCAAGGACAGAAACGAAGGAAGGAAGTTGAGTTTGATAAGAACTTGTTCTCTCAGGTAGAGTTGAACTGGAATTGGAAGACAAGCTCAACGACTAACTCTATAAAAACTTGATGTATTTCTGCTGAAATTGAAGACGCACAAATATGAAGTGAATCAAAATCTGAAAGCAAAATTCTCAGAGTTACTTTTGCTAGCAGAATCAATGTGCGATGCAAAGGCTACAGTTCAACTAGAAGAACCAGTTTCATCAGATTGATTATTGAGTCTAGTTGATTGTAGTAGGAGCTTTAATATTGTATCTTTTCAGCTTTCATAGAAGCAATTGTAATAGGTACGTATTGATCAAGTTGGAGTTAACTNAAGGAGTAGGTCGTGGTTATTTCACCTTTTAAGCCAAGTTTTTTTCACGTAAAAATCCCTGTGTTTTTACTTTACTGCTTCTTATTATTCCGCAACAGTAGTAGTTGGAACACCAAGAAGAAGGGTTCTTCAGATAGCACTCGAAAATTGGGTACCACACAAAGTAACCTATCTTCTTGTGTGGTATTGAAGTCTAAAACATCAATTGGTATCAGAGCAGGTTATCCTTGAAAGGCTAACACCTTGGAGAAGATCAAGATGAGTGCACCACCTGGAAATTGGGAAGGTCAATCAACTGCAAGGCCACCACTCTTCAATGGCCAGTACTACTCATGGTGGAAAAATAGGATGAAGGATCACCTAATTGGAGAAGACTATGAACTCTGGGACATAGTCACTGATGGTCCTCTAGCCACCATGGTGAAGACTGATGAAGGTATAGATATACCAAAGCCAAGAGCTGATTGCACTGCTGAGGATATAAAGAAATGGGAGAAGAATGCAAAGGCCAAAAAATGGCTAGTATGTGGACTACGTCCAGACGAGTACAACAGAATCCAAAGTTGCACCACTGCCAAAGAGATTTGGGACACCTTTCAAGTAGCCCATGAAGTAACACCTCAGGTAAAAAGGTCAAGAGGTACATACTCTCAGTATGAAAACTTTACTATGAAAGAAGGAGAGACTATTCAAGAGATGTACACAAGGTTCACAACCTTGACTAATGAACTGAAGTCTCTTGGAAGAATCATTCCTGAAGATGACAAGGTTGAAAAGATCCTAAAAAGGGTCTTGCCTATTTCATGGGAAAGCAAAATCACTGTTATCCAGGAATCTAAAAATATGGCAACCCTCAGACTGGATGAGCTAATTGGAAACCTTACTGCCTATGAATTGAGAAGGCGGACAATGAAGATGGATGGTCCAAAGAAGGAGAGGAGTCTAGCCCTAAGAATCACTGAGGGAGCAGATCTGGAAGATGCTGAGATGGCCATAATCACCAAAGAATTCAGAAACTTTCTCATGAGGAAGAAAGGCATCTCTAGAGGAGGAAACTACAACAAAGCAAAGGCTCCAGAAAGACCAACCAATGAGGGATGCTATAAATGTGGTAAGACTGACCATCTCATTAAAAACTGTCCTCAGTGGGAAGTAGAGTGGAAAAAGGAAAGATATGAGAGAAGGAATAGGAGGAAGGAACATGTTCAACCCAAGACAACCACAAGAAAGGCTATGGTTGCTGCTTGAAGGGAAAGTTCAGATGAAGAATCAGAAGATGGGGAGACTGAAGATCAGACACTCATGGCAATTGGAGAATCTGACAAGGAATCACATGAAGAACCAGAGGTAAGTATCTCTCATCTTAAAAA